>CM075968.1:20829492-21006992 GCA_038048745.1 Coluber constrictor foxii
TCATTAATTTAGCGGTCCCTGAGATCCGAAAGGTTGGGGACCCCTGCCTTAAAGCAGTGTTCCCCCAAAATTTTGGGTACCTGGGACCGGTTCTGTGGAGAGAGGCATCCCACAGATGGGGCTTTGCTTATTGGCACAGCCCAGTTTCTGGCCTGGCGCGGACTGGTGCCATTCCACGGCCCAAGGTTGGAGACCCCTGCCTTAAATTATGGATGTATTTATCAACACCGGTGTGTATTGGCTGAAGGTTACCACTGAAACATAAACAGGGATTTAAATCATGCGCCCTCATAGATAAGATGAGGCAGACGATGCGATGTACCTGCATTTTTTTTTTTCTCCCTCACCTGCATTTGGCTGATAAGATGGATCTGTTTCGCGCGCAGAAAGAGGTTAATAAAATACAATGCAGGCTAGCCTTTCCAGGTAATAGTTATGGAAGCCGGACAACCTGTTTGAAGGTAGGCTAGAGGCTGTTTGACATTTTGTAAAGGAAAGCAAAGACTGAGTTTTGTTCCTTCAGTTCTAGGTAGTTAGAGTGCAGCATTGCAATCTTAATTCTGCCGACAGCCAGGTGTTCGATCCTGACCAGCTCAAGGTTGACTCAGCTTTCCATCCTTCCGAGGTCGGTAAAATGAGGAGACCCAGATTGTTGGGGGCAAGAGGCTGACTCTGTAAAGCGCTTAGAGAGAGTAGTAAAGTACTGTAAAGCAGTATATAAGTCTACGTGCTATTACTATTCCTTCCTTCCTTCCTCTCTTATTCCCATTCTCCTCCTTCTTGCTGCCACAGTGGTTAGAATGCAGTATTGCAGGCTAACTCTGCCCGCTGCCAGGAGTTCGATTTTGTACAGCTCAAGGTTGTTTCAGCCTTCTATCCTTCCGAGGTCAGTAAAACGAGGATCCAAGATTGTTGGGGGCAATATGCTGACTTTGTTAACCGCTTAGAGAGGGCGGTAATGCACTGTGAAGCAGTATGTAACTCTAAGTGCTACTGCTATTGCTCTTCCTTCCTTCCTTCCTTCCTTCCCTCCCTCCCTCCCTCCCTGTGGTTAAAAGTCAGTATTACAGGCTAACTCTGCCAATTGTCAGCAGTTCGATCCTGACCGGCTCAAGGTTGACTCAGCCTTCCATCCTTCTGAGGTGGGTAAAATGAGGACCCAGATTGTTGGGGGGCAATATGCCGACTCTGTAAACCTCTTAGAGAGGGCTGTGAAGCACTGTGAAGCGGTAAATATAAGTCTAAGTGCTTATCTCTTTGCTCTTCCCCTTCCTTCCTTCCTTCCTTCCTCCCTCCCTCCCTCCCTCCCTCCCTCCCTCCCCTTCCCTTCCCTTCCCTTCCCTTCCCTTCCCTTCCCTTCCCTTCCCTTCCCTTCCCTTCCCTTCCCTTGTGCAGTGGTTAAAATGCAGCATTGCAAGCTAATTCTGCCCATTGCCAGGAGTTCGATCCTGACCGGCTCAAGGTTGACTCAGCCTTCCATCCTTCCGAGGTCGGTAAAATGAGGAGACCCAGATGATTGGTGGGGGGGGGGGGCAAGGGTCCGACTCTGTAAACCGCTTAGAGAGGACTGCAAAGTGCTGCGAAGCAGACTGTGAGTCTTAAGCGCTATTTCTAAGAGGACAAAAATAAGACCACTGCGACCTACCCTTTTTCCTTGTTTTAGAGAATTCAGGGTGAATCCATCCACGACGCCTCGAATGCGTCGCTCCTTGAGACAGAGTCGATCACGAGTTTTGCACACGAAGCGGTTTAATTCGGGAATAACACAGGGGCACAGCAATTGCGGGCGTTTCCCCCGAATGCAGGATTTTACATGGGCACCTTGCAAGGACAAACGCACTTTCCCTTTCTTCCCAATTATATTTCAGAAGGCATCCTTAACGAAAAGCTGGCTTTGAAGGGGAGATCCTCGGAAGCCTTCTCAAGTGAGCTTTGAGGGTGGGTGTCACAATGACCTTGCCTTTGAAATACCGTCTCTTCTTTCTGTTCCTAGCGATGCCAAGCCCAATTTATCATTTTTATGCTGCCGAAAATCTAAGGCAAGGTGTGTGTGTGTGTGTGTGTGTGGGAGCATCGATAAAGGAGGTTATTAGTATTATTTTTTCTCCCGCTTGGCGTTTGGCGAGGCCTCTCTAAATGTTTCCGCGCAAATCTAAATAAGGCTTTCTTAGCTGTTGGCTTTTCTCTTTTTTTGGGGGGGGAAAAAAAAGCTTTAGATGACATAGATGGTATTATCGGCAAGAGGTTTAGCTTTTCTTCGTTGCTTCCTCAGATCCACCTCTCCTTGCTTCTCTGGTTTCAGCCCTGCCTGGTTTGTTTATTTAGAATTATTTCTACACAAACACACACACACACAGATGGAGAGAGGTTTTGTCCCAGAAGTGCTTTTTTTTTTTCAGGATGGCTTCTCATCCCAGAAGCTTCTTCAGTTCTGGCAGGATGGT
This sequence comes from Coluber constrictor foxii, assembly GCA_038048745.1. Taxonomy (NCBI): domain Eukaryota; kingdom Metazoa; phylum Chordata; class Lepidosauria; order Squamata; family Colubridae; genus Coluber; species Coluber constrictor. Next base: position 20,831,937 of record CM075968.1, read on the forward strand.
AGGGAAGGGAAGGATGGATACTCCTTGTAGACAGCTGGTCATTTGCCTCCTTTGAGAGGGTCGTTGAGGCCACTTGGAGGTTTTTTCTGTCTCTTTGCACCACCTGAGTTGTGCAAATATAGCCTGCCATTTTTTTTTTCCTCTGGAAATCCATTCCTACTCCCACATGGTTCAAAGGGGGTTCATCCCAAATTGTATAGCTAAGGGACACAGATGTGGGACGGAGGAGGAAGGAAGAATAGAATAGAACAGAATAGAACAATAGAATAGAATAGAATAGAATAGAATAGAATAGAATAGAATAGAATAGAATAGAATAGAATAATAGAATAGAATAGAATAGAATAGAATAGAATAGAATAGAATAGAATAGAATAGAATAGAATAGAATAGAATAGACTTGACTTGACTTGACTTGACCTCAACTCAACTCAACTCAACTCAACTCAACTCAACTCAACTCAACTCAACTCAACTCAACTCAACTCTTTTATTGACCAAGTGTGATTGGACACCCAAGGAATTTGTCTCCAGGGCATAAACTCACAGTGTACATAAAGAAAAAATAAAATCTAATCATCAAGAATCATAAGATACAACACTTAGTGATAGTAATAGGATACCAATAAGCAATCAAATCCCCGAATAACAAGAGTAGGAAGGGGGCCTTGGAGGTCTTCTAGTCCAACCCTCTGCTCTTAAGCAGGAGGCTCTACCAGCGGTCACCAACGGGTGGTCCGTGGACCATTGCTTCTGCTGAGCCTCCTTCTCGGCCAGATCCAACTTGAACTGAGCCAGCTGTTTTGCCAACTCTTTCTCGTGGTGGCTGCTTAGCTCCAACAACTGCTTCCTGTGGGGGCCCTAAGGAGCCCGGGCGGGGAGGCGAGGGGTTGGCCACGCCCACCCAGTCGCATGACCATTTAGACACGCCCACCCAGGTGATCATTAGGCAGATCATATCCGTGGTCCGCGGGATTTAAAATTATGAAGTCCGAAAGGTTGGTGACTCCTGCTCTACACCATCCCAGAGAAGTAGCTGTGCAGTCCACTTTACTGATTGTCCGGTAAAAGCCTTTTCCTCCGCCCAAATCCAGACACACAAGCGCAACACACCGCCTCACGGGCACATCCTTCCCTTCACTCCGTTTTGCGGTTTCAAGACCCCCTTGGGAATTTCTGGCTGCCAAACAGCTACAGGGATTCCAACCCCAGAATCTGGACTTTTCCTCCTCCTGTTTTAAAACCCTGCGCCAGCCTTATTGGGAAAGGAACAGAAAAAAAAAATCCATTTAGCAGGTCGCATTTCAATTCTACAAGAGTTTGCGAAGGCAGCAGAAGTTCCTCGCTCCTAGTTATTGAGTTAGCAGCTGCAAAACTGATTTGGCCGCAATGGAGTTTGCAGGTAGCGAAGGGAGAAAAAAAAATCTAATAACCATCTAGTTCATGGGAAGAATGCAGAACATCTGGCCGAAGGAGGATCCTTCCTTGTCTGTCTTCCTCGCCTCTAGATCTCCTTTGAGGTCTGGCTGCTTAATTATCACCATCTGCTTTCTCTCTGTGTCTCTCTGTCTCTGTCTCTCTCTCTTCTTTCTCTCTGTTCTCTCTCTCTCTCTCTCCCCCCTTACTTTCTTGCTGTTTCTCTCTTTCTCACTTCTCTCTCTTTCTCTTTCTCTCTTCTTTTTCTCTTCCCTCTCTCGTCTCTCTCTTTCTTCTGTCTCTCTTTCTCTCTGTCTCTACCTCTCATCAGTCTTTATCTCCTCTCTCTCTTCCTCTGTCCTTCTGTTTCTGTTTCTCCCTTTTTCTTTCTTTCTCTCTCTCTCATCACTCTTTATCTCCTCTCTCTCTTTCTTCTCTTCTCTCCTCCCTTCTCCCCTCCCTCCTTCCCTCCCTAACTCTTTCTTTCTTTCTTTCTTTCTCTCTCTCTCTCTCTCTCTCTCTCTCTCTCTCTCTCTCTCTCTCTCTTTCTTTCTTTCTTTCTTTCTTATTGGCCACTAAGTGTGTGATTGAACACCCAAGGAATTTGATTCCGGGGCATAAACTCTCCAGTGTATATAGAAACGACAAAGCGATAGATAGATCATAGACCATAATTCATAGTTACAATCAAGAGCAGGTTTCAAAACCTGTAGCTACTGGTTTGCTCGTGGGCAGAAGCGTCCGAGTGGGTAGGCTCCCGCCACTACCAGTTTGCTCAATCCGGAGGGAACTGGTAGCAACCCACCACTAGTTACAATCATTCATCATAAGATACGGGGAAGCTTTTCTCCAATTTGTGGGAAAATCTGGAATGCTGCCGACGACTCACAATCCATCTCTCTCTCTCTCTCTCTCTCTCTCTCTCTCTCTCTCTCTCTCTCTCTCTCTCTCTCTCTCTCTCTCTCTCTTTCTTTCTTTCTTTCTTTCTTTCTGCAGCTGTTTCTTTCTCTCCTTCCTTCCTTCCCATCATCTTTCTTTCTTTCTCTTTCTTTCTTTCTTTCTTTCTTTCTTTCTTTCTTTCTTTCTTTCTTTCTTTCTTTCTTCTTTCTTTCTTTCTTTCTTTCTTTCTTTCTTTCTCTCCTTCCTTTCATCCCATCATCCCTTCCTTCCTTCCTTCCTTCCTTCCTTCCTTCCTTCCCCTTATCTAAAGTCACATTTATAGCGTAGCGCAGGTTGTGTGTGCTGAAATCTGCACAACAGATTTCTCCCCCCCCCCCCCCCCAAGTGGTGGTGGTGGGAGACCCAGGCATTCTGTGTTTTGGATAATTTCCTCACTTCACACCTAGCAAAAGCCGCATGCTTTATGGGCCTTGGCGCTGCGGAACCTTATTGCTTTTTAACAAACTGCTGGGACAAAATTAAAAGCAGGCTGAATTATGCAAAGCTGGAGAAATCATGCAAATTTATTTATAATTATATCCATAATTTATAGAGACGGGAGAATTTGGCTTCTCTGGCAGGGTTTGGATCAGCGTAGGGATTTTCTCGCGGCAAGACCGAAGGGATGAACAATGTTGGAGCACCCACAGCTTCTGGAACCCAAGTTGTTCCACTTATTAATTATTCTCCCTGTCTGGAAATTTCTCCTTAGTTCTATTTTTTATTTCATTTTATTTAGTTTGTCAAACATGTACAAGAAAACAGGCATAAGTATAAACATGGACATGAACACAGGAAATGAGTACAAATAAATGGGGACAGCAGGACAGGAACACCCTCTTTACGGACTTCTTAGGAAGGGGGTGAGGTCAACAGTAGACAGTTTAAGGTTGAAGCTGTGGGGGTTTGAGGAAGTAACAACGGAGTCGGGTAGAGCATTCCCGGCGATGACTCTGTTGCTGAAGTCGTATTTTCTGCAATCGAGTTTGGAGCGGTATACCTTGAATTTGTATCGATTGTTCGCCTCTGTATTGTTGAGGTTGAAGCTGACGTAGGCGTTGACAGGTAGGACGTTGGAGCAGATAAATTTTGTGTACTGTGCTTAGATCAAAGGGACACGGTGGCTCAGTGGCTAAGACGCGGAGCTTGTCGATCGAAAGATCGGCAGTTCAGCAGTTCGAATCCCTGGGGCTGCGTAACGGGGTGAGCACCCGTTACGTGTCCCAGCTTCTGCCAACCTAGCAGTTCGAAAGCACGTAAAAAAATGCAAGTAGAAAAAATAGGGACCCTCTTTGGTGGGAAGGGAACAGCGTTCCATGTGCTTTTGGTGTTGAGTCATGCCGGCCACATGACCACGGAGACGTCTTCGGACAGCGCTGGCTCTTCGGCTTTGAAACAGAGATGAGCACCACCCCCTAGAGTTGGGAATGACTAGCACATATGTGCGAGGGAATCTTTACCTTTATGCGTAGATCAGACTGCAGGCGGTGCAGTTCCAGATTGTCCAAGGCCAAAAATTTCACGCCTTTTGGCATAAGGGATTCTGTTGTGAGTAGAGGAGTGGATTACTCTTCTCGTGAAATATCTCTGGACCTGTTCAATCATATTAATGTCTGATATACAGTGCGGATTCCAGACAGATGAGCTGTATTCAAGAACTGGTCTGGCAAAGGTTTTGTATGCCCTAGTTAGCAATACAATGTTACACTACTATCAAGCCTGGTCCTTCTTTTCATTAAACCAGACATACCCAGTTCCTGCAAATATTCTTGATCGGTTTTTGCCTCCGGTGGCTCCTTAATCAGTAAAAGACCAAGGAGCTGTATTTGCAGTTTGATTGCTTTTTGACTTTTTATTGTTTTGGGGGGGTAACTTAGCCTCTCCTGTCCTCAAAGCGGTTGGATAGTTTATGCAACTCCCAAGAAAAATAGGCCCCCTTAGTATTGGCAGCCGTTCATTTTTCAAGGGGCCAGTTAAAAGCCCCTCTTCCTTTACCTTTCCTGTCAAGGATTTTGTGTGTGTGTGTGTGTGTGTGCTGTGCATATTGTGTGTGTGTGTGTGTGTGTGTCCACACAGAGCTGACCGAATGAAAATGAGTTGTCTGCCTTGGCTCCCCGGTGAGCCTTTGCAACTCGGAGCTCTGGCGTTCTGTCCTGTCCCTCCAGGGTTCGGTAACCATAAATATTTCAGCGAATTGTCCATCCAGGGATGATTCATTGTCTTTTTAGACAGGGAGAGGAGGGGGGGGGGGCCCTGGCCAACAGAAAAAGAAAAAGAAAACTGGAGGGTGTGGGGTGGGGGTTTGAGTGGGCTGTTATCCGGCTGGCTGGAGGATCTCAAATAGCTTTGCAGAGGCTGGAATGCACTCGGTGAGCTTCAGGGTGGGCACAGCCATCTATCCCTCGAGCTTTGAGGAGTGTGTGTGTGTATGTATGATGGGAGAACGAGGCCTTGTTTTAAAGGTACGCCCCACTGGGTCTGGGGTATGCTGGGAGGGTGGTCTCCGCTTGCTCTTCATTCTTGACAGGGACACCTATTTAATTATAGATTTGATTTTTATCCCACCTTTCTTGCTTTACTGTATGAGTTCTTCAGGGCAGAAAACCTACATAAGTCTCCTTCCTTCTATTTTCCCCACCACAACAACCCTGTGAGGAGGAGTTGGGCTGAGAGAGAATGACTGGCTCAAAGTCACCCAGCCAGTTTTCATGCCGAAGGCAGGACTAGAACTCACAGTCTCCTGGTGATTGGCCCAAAGTCACCCAGTTGGCTTTCATAACTAAGGAGAGACTAGAACTCATAGTCTCCTGGTGATTGGCCTGTAGTACCGATAGAACTAGAATTCACAGTCTCCTGGTGATTGGCTCAAAGTCCCCCAGCTGTCTTTCATGCTTAAGGCGGGACTAGAACTCACCATCTCCTCCTCCTCCTCCTTCCCTTTCCTTCTCCTCCTTTCCTTGAACCCCATTCTCTTCTAGCACTGATGAGGCTACCTAGTTTGGGTCATGACACTTCTGCAAAAAAACAACCAAGCTCAGAGACCCACACAGTCCTCCTAGCACTGATGATGTTACCTAGCTGGGTCATGAAACGTCTACAAGAAAACAGCCAAGTTCAGAGATCACCAAGGACCCCTCTTATGTTCATCCACGGCCTGTTTTTGGTTGAGGGCACGTTTCTCCATAAACCACAGTTTTACGAGTGAACTTTTCAGCCGGACTTTCTCTTCTCGTTCTCAGAAGCCCGAATAAGCCACGATGGAAGCCGTCCTTGGGCAAAGATGCCGAGGCGAGCCACCTTTGGCCCCTAACTAACCACGTTTTCCCTTTTGTCTCCTCAGCTCACCTTACAGAGCACCAAGTCCCGGGTGGCCTTCTTCGAAGAACTCTAGGAGAAGAACCCCCACCGTTGCTCCTGGGACAACCTTTTTCTTTGGGAGTTGCAGCCATAAACCGAGTTGCATTGCTTCTTCCGAGCCAAGAGTCGCAAGAGCGGCTTCCCTCGACGGGTGCGGCGACTCGAGGCCTTCGGTTGGTGGAAGAGTTTCGGCGTGAATCCTTGTAGATCTTTTATAATCTCTTTAGAGCCAATAATTTTAGCTTTCTTTCCCCTTTTCCTCTCTCTTTCTCTCCGTGTTTTGTATGGGTTGTGACTTGGATGATGCTTCTGCAGGAGGCCGGATTCTGTATTTTTTTAATTCCTTCTCTCGGCACCTCTTCCTCTGTTTGAGACACAGAGCAAAGTTCCTTTCTTGACTGCCCACAATATGTTTGGAGTTTGCGAGCTCTCCTGGAAAGTCTCTGCTTCCACAAAGCAGAAGTTAAGGGCTCGGAAAGATTCTCAGTTTCAGCGGGATTCCGGTGGACTTCAAAGGGGTTTTTCTTGATCCTGGAATCTAAGCACAGGAGATCAGTTGGGGCAGTGGTGACATGCAGTTTTTTCCCCTTACTGGTTCTGTGGGCGTGGCTTGATGGTGGTGGGTCCTGTGACTGAGTGAACATGGCCAACTTGATGTCATTCATGGCCACTCAGTCACACGACCGCCCCCCAGCAACCAATGCCCACAGAACCCAGTAGGAAAAAAAATGTGTCTATGAGCACAAGAAGGGCTCATAGTGAATGCTGTGGCAGACGGGAGCCGAACTTCTCTCGCTCCATTCACAGCGGAGCTGCTGCAGTCTGTCCCTTTAAGATATTCCCTGGAGGGACCATAAAGGGAGCAGTGGCTCAGCTGTAAATGGAGGGAGAAAAATCTCACCCTATAGGGCGGGACTGGGTGGGCGGGGTGAGCGGCTGGAAAGGGCAAGCGAGCGGCTGGAAGGAGTGAGCGGGCATGGGCAGGACCAACCAGAGGTGATTTTTACCGGTTCAACGAACCGATTCAAATGTCCCCTACCAGTTCGCCCGAATCGGTCTGAGCTGGTCAAATTTTACCCCTGGGTTGGAGAATTCAGGCTTAGTGTAAAGCGAGGATTGAGAGGATTTTAAACAATTTTAAAGGCTTAACGTAGGGATGTCCAACCTTGGCAACTTTTAATGCATTGTAAGCCACCCTGAGTCTCCGGAGAAGGGTGGCATATAAATCAAATTAAAAAAAAAAAAAAAGACTGGTAGACTTCAACTCCCAGCATAGCTGGTTGGGGAATTCTAGGAGTTGAAAGCCCACAGATCTTCACACCCTGCCTGCCCTAAAATGAATCCCATCCTTCAGAAGCCATCTCCCTGCCCTCTGGGATTTTAAACATTTTAATAGCCCTGGCATGTCTTTTATACTGTTTTTCTATTCAACGTTGACAGTTGGAAATCCGGCTTTTACAAAAGTAAACTGAGCACAATACTGTAATGGCTTCATACTGCCTGAAAATATATATATATATACATATATATATATACACACAGTATATCTATCTTATCATGCGGGGTTATACATGCCATTCTAACTACAGGGAGGATCTTTGCATCCGATCCATTTCTCTTCGGTTTCTCAGCCCTTTGAACTTCAGTCGTTTTGAAATGTAATGTTTGTACAATACTTCTGCGAGACATTCTCTCTTTTTATTAAAGTCTCCGCTATTTTTCAAGCTGCCGGGCGTTTATCTTTTTAAGGAAGGGGGGGGGAATTGTGGTCTCCCTGCATCTCTCTTTCTGCCTTTCTTTCCCCCTTCATACGATTAGCAAGGATGACAACAGCTCATCCTTGTCTTATAACCAGTGGTGAAATGGGGCAAAACTCACTTAGCCAGTGTCACACCTAGCCACCATTGTGGTCGTAAATCGAGAACTACCTGTAATAATCCAAGGCAGGATTGTTCATCCTTGGCTTGTGGGTTTCAAACTCTCAGCTACGCTGGCTGGGGAATTCTGGGAGTTGAAGTCCACAGATCTTGTAGTTGCCAAGGATGGGCACCCCTGATCTAAGAGCTTGGCAGTTCTGAAGATGGATTGATTGGTCCAGAGTCTTGCTTCAATTGCATCCTGGCCCACTTCCCTGATACGTCTGCTCTTCCTATGCCCTTTTAAATCTCTTCCCCATTTTGATGGAATTCATCTACCAAATTTATGCTTTTTATTGGGTGGGGGGAAAGCATCACATAAACATTGAGGAAGCAGAAAGGAACGATGGCTGAAAAGGAGGAGGATAGGGACAAGATGAGCCACATCAATGTGACCCCGTTTAAACCCGGATCGTGTAATGTCCTCATCATGGACTCTTAGAAACTCCCGCTGAGTTCAAACACCGCCTTATTTTCTGTCCTGTGTCCTCCAGCTCTTTTGTCTCCATCCATTCATCCGCCCACCCGCCTTTATCAAAAGGCTTCAGTGGCAGCCATGGGAGATTTCGGAATAGCATTAAAAAAAACACCTCCGTGGAGATGTTTGTATGAGAAATATATAATTTTCCAAGTTACAGGTAGTCCTCGACATACGATCACAATTGAGCCCCAAATTTCTGTCATTGAGAGAGAGACCCTTGACACGTTTGTTAATAACAATAGCACTTAAGACTTACATGCCACTTCACAGTGCTTTCCAGTCCTCTCTAAGCGGTTTACAGAGTCAGCTTCTTGCCCCCAACAATCTGGATCCTCATTTTACCCACCCCGGAAGGATGAACAGCTGATTCAATCTTGAGCTGGTCAGGATCGAACTCCTGGCTGTGGGCAGAATTAGCCTGCAATCCTGCATTCTAACCACTGTTCCACCACAGAAGGGAGGGAGGGAAGAAAGAAGAAGGAAGGAAGGAAGGAAGGAAGGAAGGAAGGAAGGAAGGAAGGAAGGAAGGAATGAATAGCAATAGCACTTATATACCGCTTCACAATGCTTTTACAGCCCTCTCTAAGCAGTTTACAGAGTCAGCCTCTTGTCCCCCAACAATCTGGATCCTCATTTTACCCACCTCGGAAGGACGGAAGGCTGAGTCAACCTTGAGCCGGTCGGGATCGAACTCCCGGCAGTGGGCAGAGTTAGCCTGCTTTCTAACTACTGTGCAGAAAGGAAGGAAGGAAGGAAAATACCAATAGCATTTAGACTTACATAGTGCTTTCCAGCCCTCTCTAAGCAGTTTACAGAGTCAGCCTCTTGCCCCTAACAATCTGGGTCCTCATTTTACCGACTCGGAAGGATGGAAACCTGAGTCAACCTTGATCCTGGTGAGATTCGAACTGCCGAACTGCAGTCAGCTGGCATGCAGCAGAAGGAGCCTGCAGTATTGCACTCTTAACCCCTGCGCCACCGCACTTCTTCTGGTTCAGTGAATCACTGCAGCTGTTAAATTAATAACACGGTTTGTTAAGTGAACGTGGCTTCCAACATTGACTTGGCTTGTGGGAAGGTCGCAGAAGGGGATCACGTGACCCCACCCCCCCCGGGACATTGCAACTGTCATAACTCTGAGTCAGTTTCCGAGCATCTGAATTTTGCACATGATGCCACAACGGTCGTAAGTGTGAAAAATGATCCTAAGTCACTTTTTCACTGCAGTCGTAACTTCAAACGGTGACTAAATGAACAGTTTCAGGCCTACCTGTACTTTTTATTTTATTTTTTTTAAAAAACATTATGTAGAATAAAATAACACAAAAGCAAAGAGTAGGACACAGCGGGGAGGGGAAGAGGAAAGAAAAATGACGAGGGGGAAGGACAAAAAAAAAAAGACATTGACTTCCAACTCTCTCTGTTGCCGTCGAATAAAGCAATAATAACATCGAATCTCGACTTGATACTTTTCCGTAATAATATAAACTAGCCATTTCTATAGCAACGAATCCAAAGGTGGTAATCAGCCGGTTTGTACTGGTTCGCATGTCCTATTTAGGCATGTTTTCGAGGCCGGGCACTTGCGTCAAAGGCGCGCGAGTGAGCAAAGTGCCTTTGCAAAAGGCTGGGTGCATCTGGTGGTAAGAATATTGGAAACCCACCGCTGAACGAATCAATCTCATCGGGAAAACCCCCAAATCAAAAGTTTCATTATTGTTCTTTGTCAGAGTTTTTTGCAAAAATCAAACCCAGAAGCACACACAGATAAACTGATGCAGCAGGATTCATTAACTGCGCTATTCTAAAAATACGAGTTCCAGGTATATTAGTAAAGAAAGAAACAGACATCCTGCGAGCTCCGGAACTTAATTTTTTTTTAAAAAAATTAACAAATAATTAAAATTTTATTTTATTTTACTAAGCTTTCGTCAGCCATCTGCCGACATCGTCAGAGTATTAATAGTAGTTTAATGGTACGAAAGCTTAGAAAAATAAATTTTTAATTTTTAAAAAAATTTAAGTTCCGGAGCTCGCAGAGAATAGTTTCATTTCAGTTCAGATCAGCAGACAAGTTCACACACATAGAGTACAGCAGAGAGACTAGTTTCATTTTTCTCTGCACAGACTCAGAAGCTGCAGACTAAAACACGCCCTGGCTCCAGTCTGTCTCCGTTCCCAAATAGCCCTCAATTGACTGATTTTGTTACCATGTCCTATTCCAGTGAATGAATATACTCTTCTTCTTCCCAGAAAATGCAACAATGCCTCTTCCATTCCTTCATTTTTCCCGCTCCCCTCCCTCCTTCTTCCAGGCTTCAGGGCAAGGCAGGAGATGGCAAGATTTTCATGAGCCAGCAAAAATGTCGTAAATGGCTCTTCTTCTTCTAATATTTACACTTTAATGAGCCATGAAAGCTTCGGACACAAAAAAAACACCTGCAGCTCTCAGTCTTGTTTGCGCTGTAGCACCGCGCAAACCCCAGACTCCCGATTTCCATGTGGGTCATTGAACGAATGCACCGCCGACAACTGGTGTTTACCGTCTTGTGTGTCGGCTGTCTTTTCTGACTCCTCTTAACCATTCCACTTAGGGTTTGTTTTTTTGGGGGGGGGGGGCGGGGGGAAGGAAAGAGAGAGGGATCTCGGACGCACAATCTGCTCACCTGGGGAATTCAATTCATCCAAAGTGAACAGCTGGACTTCCCTCCTTTGCCGGAGAGATTGAAGATTTTGAACACAAGCAACCGAAGCCAAAAATTCACTCGTGTATGTGGTGGATTTGTTTTGTTTTTGTTTTGTTTTTGATGCTGGGGAACAACGGGGAGAGGCGAGAGCGATGTCTGTGGGCTTCTGAGAACAAGCAAGGGGAAAAAAAAGAGAAACGATTCAAAGAAGAAAAGCCTGACCTAATTTCATGTATAAGCAGCCAGAGAAGAGAGAAGGATCCTGTGAACAAAATAGCACAGATTTTTGTGGTGGCACACTGCAGTTTGGTCTAGTGCAGTGACCGCTAACATTTTTGCCATCACTTGCTGGGTGTGTGGAGGGGGGGGATCGTGTGCATGCCCACACCCATAATTCTATGTGCCCTGCCTCCGCGCTCCTGGAATGCGATGGCCCGGTAGGCCTTTTTTTCTCTCTCACCTGGCTCCAGACTCTTTCTAGGAGTCTGGGGAGGGCAAAAACAGCCTTCCCCACCCTTCCAGAGGTTCCGCAGGAGGCCAGAAACCGCTCGCATGCCATCTTCCTATGGGGACCGGAAGGCCTGTTTTTTTGCTGTCCCCGGCCTCCAGAGCCTCTCTAGGAGTCTGGGGAGGGCAAAAATGGCCTTCCCTCTCCCACCCGGAGACCCTCCGGGGGCTAGAAATATGGAATGGAATGGAATGGAATAGAATGTTGCCACTTTAAATGTACACATTCACATGAAATTTCGTTGCATTCAGCTCTCAAAAGCTACCCATTATACATATACCCACGTACACACAGGTACACATCACAGTTTAGTTCAAATGTACACATATCCATGGTGGGGGTGGGGGGGATCGAATCCCACGAGGTGGGAAACCCTGGGAAAATCTGGTTAGGAGAACTCTTCTCCCTGATGTTTGAAGCCTGCTTCTGAATTCCAGAGATCCAGCAACCGGGTTTCAAAGCTAAACATGCCCATATGTTATTCAATAGTTTGCACGCATCGCGTCCGCCGTGACAAAGGAGCCCGAGAAGATCTTCGGAGCTCTGGCTTTTAATGACATTAATCCTAATTGAGGCTGCACTGTTCATTTACTCAGCAATTTACACCCTCGGATTAAGCCGAGCCCTTCACGAAGAGCGTTTGAATTCTGGGTAAAGCGAAAACAAACATTTTTCTAGGTGGAATATGAAAAGGAGACAAGGTGACACCTGCAGAGATTCTGGTTGTGTTGTGTTGTGTTGTGTTGTGTTGTGTTGTGTTGTGTTGTGTTGTGTTGTGTTGTCTTGTCTTGTCTTGTCTTGTCTTGTCTTGTCTTGTCTTGTCTTGTCTTGTATTGTATTAATATTAATATTATAACCAGATTCTGGTTATTTCGCTGTGTTTGTCTGAAGAGCCTCCGAGGTTTTCTTCCTTCAAGAGGCAACTGGACTGTTTTCTGTTTCTTTTTGTGTGGTTAATTTTTGCTCCTGTGATGCTGCACCAGTCGTAAGTGTGAAAAATGATCGTAAGTCACTTTTTTTTTAGTGCCGTGGTAACTTCGAACAGGCTCTAACTAAACTGTTGTAAATTGAGGACTACCTGTATTGTAAAATATGATATATAAAATACATATAATATGAGTGATGCGGTGGTCTAGAGGTGGAGCCTCCCAATCGGGAAGCTGGAAGTTCGATCCTAGGTAGAGGCAGATATTTCTCTGTCTGGGCACCATGTGGATATATTTGCTGAACAAAACTCCGCCCTGGCGACAGGAAGGGCATCTGGCCAGTAAACACTTAGCTCCCTTCATTTGCCCAGACTCCACCCAGCAAGGGATTATGCAGGGGTGAAATCCAGCAGATGCTAACAGGTTCTGGAGAACAGAGAACTGGTGGCGCAAATTTTGAATGGTTCAGAGAACCGGCCAATTCCACCTCTGGCTGGTCCCAGAGTGGGGTGGGAATGGGGATTTTGCAGTATCCTTCCCTGCTACGCCCACCAAGCCAAGCCAAGCCACGCCCACCAAGGCACGCCCACAGAACTGGTAGTAAAAAAAAAATAGGATTTCCCCACCTAGATTATGGGGTCGTTAAAAGAAGGTGATTTATAATACATATAATATGTATATGTGTATATGTGTATCTCTCTCTCTCTCTAACCCCTTACTCTCTGTGTATAAATATATGATATAGGAGGGGGTTGGTCTAGAAGATCTCCAAGGTCCCATCCAATTTTGTTACTCTTGTTATTTGGTATCCTACTGCTCCCTACATTTTTGGGCTCCAAATCCAATAATCCTTAGCCAGGAGAGGCTGGCTTAAATCTTGCCATTCTCCAGCTTTCTGATGAGCATAGATGAACACGTTATGTGAAAAGAGCAAGGGTGGGTTTCACGCAGCAGAATTAAACCCCCCCTCCCAAAAGCCTGCAGCCCAGTTGTCGAACAGGTAAAGCTTGCATACTTTTCACCTTGGATTTTTCTGATTTGGTTGTGGTGTGCTGATGGGGATGCGTTTATCTACTCTACCATATGACGCAGATCCAAAATAATGGTTAGTTCAGTTTCTGGATGATGTGTGTTTTGCTAAACAGGGTTTAGCATTTCGTATGCTCCGTTAACTTGGTTAATTGCGTTCTGGGTGAATCCGGTGACATTCATAGACATGCCTTATAGTCAACGCATTGTTATACCGTCTGTTCAAAAATGACCATCCTCTTTCCAAATCTTAATACGATATTCTGTCTCCATAAACTCATAAGCCAATGGACAGAAAGAATGAAAAACATGCAGAATTTAGATAGTCAAGAATCCTTTCCTTTCCTTTCCTTTCCTTTCCTTTCCTTTCCTTTCCTTTCCTTCCCTTCCCTTCCCTTCCCTTCCCTTCCCTTCCCCTCTTCCTTTCCTTTGCTTTGCTTTGCTTTGCTTTGCTTTCCTTTCCTTTCCTTTCCTTTCCTTTCCTTTCCTTTCCTTTCCTTTCCTTTCCTTTCCTTTCCCTTCCCTTCCCTTCCCTTCCCTTCCCTTTCCCTTCCCTTCCCTTCCCTTCCCCTTCCCTTCCCTTCCCTTCTTCCTTTCCTTCCCTTCCCTTCCCTTCCCTTCCCTTCCCTTCCTTTCCCTTCCCTTCCCTTCCCTTCCCCTTCCTTCCCTTCCCTTCCCTTCCCTTCCCTTTCCTTCCCTTCCCTTCCCTTCCCTTCCCTTCCCTTCCCTTCCCTTCCCTTCCCTTTCCTTTCCTTCCCTACCCGTCTCGTCTCGTCTCGTCTCGTCTCCTTCCCTCCCCTCCCCTCTCCTCTACTCTCCCATTCCATTCCATTCCATTCCATTCCATTCCATTCCATTCCATTCCATTCCTTCTCTTCTCTTCTCTTCTCTTCTCTTCTCTTCTCTTCTCTTCTCTTCTCTTCTCTTCTCTTCTCTTCTCTTCCCTTCCCTTCCCTTCCCTTCCCTTCCCTTCCCTTCCCTTCCTTCCCTTCCCTTCCCTTCCCTTCCCTTCTTCCTTCCCTTCCCTTCCCTTCCCTTCCCTTTATTTTCCTTCCCTTTCCTTCCTTCCCTTTCTTTTCCTTTCCTTTCCTTCCCCATCCCTTCCACTTCCCTTCATTTCCTTCCTCCACTCCCCTCTCCTCTCCTCTCCTCCCCTCCCATCATAGCTTATCCGAGAAATCCTAATTCAGCAAACCACAGCTTGCAGAAATATGCAAACAGAGTCCAAACAGCTTTCAACCAGAGGGGGGCTGCTGGAGGTTCGCAGGGGGTTCGAGAGAACCTCTAGCTAAGATTCTCTGCAGTTCAGAGAACCCTCAAATCCCACTCTTGTCTGGCCCCATCCCGCCCCTCCCAGGAGTTTCCATGTGGCCCGTTTTGGATGCAGGTAAGTGCAGGGTTTGCATGGAGGCTCGGGGAGGGTTAAAAACAGGCCTACCGGAAGTTCAGGAAGGCCAGAAACGGGCCCATTTCCCCCTCCACAGGGTCTCCGGAGCCAGGGGAGGCTGTTTTCGCCCTCCCGGAGGCTCGAGAAAAGCCTCTGGAGCCCGGGGAGGGCCAAAAACCCCGTTCTTCATCGTGGTGCAGGAAGCCAACTAGGCCACACCCACCATAGCCACACCCACCCATCAACCAGGGAGAGAACCCCTTGCTAATTTTGTTTTTTAAAAAAAGTTTTATTTTTGAGTTAAAATAAAAAACAGCTTGAAAAACACCGTCCTTACAGACAATCCTAGACAGCATCTCGATCGGTCAAAATCATTTCGTGCTTACAATTTTCCAAATCTCATCCTGTAACGATTATTCTTCAATGGAACAGAAGATAAACGTTTCACCATTTTATCGAGGTTTCATTTTTTATATGCTATCTCGTCGCCATGCTTTTTTGTCAAACCGTGGATAAAATATCCCCCATATCAAATAATATGGTTCATCTTCTTGTTCTCTTGTTTCAAATGTCAATCGACTCACTTCAGCGCAGTCCAACGTTTTCTTAATAATTCCCTTCTCCCTCCTCATGAAAAAAAAACCCCCCAAAATTCAAGGTGCATCATGTCGCGTGTCGCAAACCTTGTGCCAACGTGTTTCCTTTGGATATCGTTGCCTATCGATTTCTCCTTGCCCTTGAGTGGCGGCAGAAGGAAAGTCTTTGAACAATGGAGGTCACGCGATAAATTCTGCAGGGCTCCCGAGTTGAAAGTCCTCGCCAAGGAGAAAAAAAAGCTTCTGCGTGAAACTTTACAGGCTCATCAAAGAAGAAGAAAAAGTTCAGATGTTTTTTTTTTAGAGAGACTTCAGAAGTGGCGGAGAACAGCCTGGAAGAATTGGGGTCAAAACTGAAAGTTGCTTTTTTCAGAAAAAGACAGCCTGGGAAATGGAATCTCAGAATTGGAAGGGACCTGCTCAGCCAGGAGGCTGTCTTATCATCTCAGATAAAGGGTTGTCTAATCTCTTCTTAAAAGCCTCCAGTGATGGAGCACCCATAACTTCTTTCTTCTTCTTCTTTTTTTTATTTGATTTATATGCCGCTCTTCTCCGGAGACTCAGGGCGGCTTACAAGGCGTTAAGCAATAGCCTTCATACTTTTGTATATTTTATACAAAGTCCGCTTATTGCCCCCACAAACTGGGTCCTCAATTTACCTACCTTAGAAAGGATGGAAGGCTGAGTCAACCTTGAGCCTGGTGAGATTCGAACTTCCAGTAATTGCAGACAGCTGAATGTTCTTCCTTCCTTCCTTCCTTCCTTCCTTCCTTCCTTCCTTCCTTCCTTCCTTCCTTCCTTCCTTCCTTCCTTCCTTCCTTCCTTCCTTCCTTCCTTCCTTCCTTCCTTCCTTCCTTCCTTCCTTCCTTCCTTTTTTTAAAATTTGATTTATATGCCGCCCTTCTCCGGAGACTCAGGGCGGTGTACAATGCGTTAAGCAATAGCCTTCATACTTATGTATATTTTTACAAAGTCAGCTTATTGCCCCCACAAACTGGGTCCTCAATTGACCTACCTTAGAAAGGATGGAAGGCTGAGTCAACCTTGAGCCTGGGGAGATTCAAACTTCCAGTAATTGCAGGCAGCTGAATGTTCTTCTTTCTTTCCTTCCTTCCTTCCTTCCTTCCTTCCTTCCTTCCTTCCTTCCTTCCTTCCTTCCTTCCTTCCTTCCTTCCTTCCTTCCTTCCTTCCTTCCTCTTTCTTTCTTTCTTTCTTTCTTTCTTTCTTTCTTTCTTTCTTTCTTTCTTTCTTTCTTTTTTTAAAAATTTGATTTATATGCCACCCTTCTCCAAAGACTCAGGGCGGCTTACAATGCGTTAAGCAACAGCCTTCATACTTTTGTATATTTATACAAAGTCAGCTTATTGCCCCCACAAACTGGGTCCTCATTTTACCTACCTTAGAAAGGATGGAAGGCTGAGTCGACCTTGAGCCTGGAGAGATTCGAACATGGAGTAATTGCAGACGGCTGGATGTTAATTAGGGTGCTTAGTCTGCAGAGCTCTCCAGGCTCCTTTGGATGGCAACTTCTGATGGCAAGCCGTTCCGTTGCTTGATTGTTCTCGCTGTCAGACATTTCCCCTTAGTTCTAGAGTTAGTTAGTTAATTACCTAGCTACAGCTATTCCTCAACTTACAATAGTTCACTTAGTAACATTCGAAGTTACAATGCCACCGAAAAAAATGACTTAGGACCATTTTTCACACTTATGACCATGACAGCCTTCCCCCTCGTCACATGATCAAAATTCAGACAACTGAATTCTGGCAACCGACTCACAATGCCCTTTTGCAACCTTCTGACAAGCGAAGTGGCTGATTTTATCAACTGCGGTGATTCATTGAACAAATGTGGGCAAAACAAAGTCGTAACACGGGGGAAACATTTCTCACTTAAGCGACATAAATTTTGGCCTCAACAGTGGTCGTACGTTGAGGGGTACCTCTATTTTGTTCTAAGAGGAGACCTGATTGGAGATACCCCAATCCTTGAAGGGCTGTCACAAGGAGAGGCTGCGGAGCAGTGGTGAAATCCGATTTTTTTTTACTACCGGTTCTGTGGGTATGGTTTGGTGGACATGGTGTGGCTTGGTGGGCATGGCTTGGTGGACTTGGCAGGGGAAGGACACTGCAAAATCCCCATTCCCTCCCCACTCCTGGAGGAAGGATATTGCAAAATCTCCATTTCCATCCCACTCGGGGGCCAGCCAGAGGTGGCATTTGCTAGTTCTCCGAACTACTCAAAATTTCCGCTAAAGGTTCTCCAGAACCTGCTGGATTTCACCCCTGCTGTGGAGTTATCCTCCGTAATAAGCAAGAGTAGGACAAGAATGAAAAAAAATGGAAGCTTTGCAGGAGACCCAAACTCAAAGCCAGGAGAATCTCCTCATTAAGCAGAGAAATAGTCCATTCCTGGAGAAGTGAGCCCTCATCATTGGAGGTCTTCAAGCCATGGTTGGACATCAGGGGTGGGATTCACCCAGTTCAGACCAGTTCAGACAAACTGGTAGGGGCCAGGCACAATCCCATCCTATATTGTCATGTTTTGCGACGTTGCACGCATGCAACTCTGTTGGACATCCAAAGATGCCAATCAGTGGTGAAATCCAATTT
Source organism: Coluber constrictor foxii (assembly GCA_038048745.1). Classification (NCBI taxonomy): domain Eukaryota; kingdom Metazoa; phylum Chordata; class Lepidosauria; order Squamata; family Colubridae; genus Coluber; species Coluber constrictor. The sequence goes on from CM075968.1 coordinate 20,849,791, forward strand.
TTTTTACTACCGGTTCTGTGGGCGTGGCTTGGTGGGCGTGGCTTGGAGGACATGGCAGGGGAAGGATACTGCAAAATTCCCATTCCCTCCCCACTCCTGGGGGACGGATATTGCAAAATCTCCATTCCCACTCCACTTTGGTGCCAGCCAGAGGTGGCATTTGCCGGTTCCCTGAACTGCTCAAATTTTCCGCTACCGGTTCTCCAGATTTCACCCCTGATCCCAACTCTATGATTCTACGCCGTTTTCTAAGTCATTTTCTCACACAACCTCCATGGGCTGAAGATTCAGCCATAACCAGGCTCATAATGAGGCAAGACCGAAAATCAGAGATTTCTAGCTTCAAGCTCCCCGGCTTTCAACCAGTTCTTTAAAATTTATACACAGGCCCTTTTCTCTTTCATCCCACTTTATTAGTTCGGTTCCAGGCGGCTGCCGATCAGAAGGCTGGGGTCTTCTTCTAATCTGGCGAGCCCGAAGATGGATCGCTCCATTTCTTGCGGATAATGGCGGGGGGGAAGTTTGATAAATGAGCTTCCAGCCATCACTAGGAGCTGAAGGCAGGGCGAAGTGTCATGTTGTGGTTGTCTACTTTGAAAAATGGAAAGGACACATCTGAAACTGCCGAATGTGTCTTCGAAAGCTCTTTCTTTCTACCGAAAGCCGAGGAAGGCGATGGGGCCAGAGCAGCAGATGGCTTCATTTGAAGGCCACTAACCTTGGTTAATAGCTAATAAAGGCTCTTTCCTATGGAGAAAAATGTGTTTTTTGACTAGACAATAAGAAGACCTTTCTCCATATTATGTTCAAGATTATTGCTGTCCATCCGTTGGCTGGAGCCAGCTGCTCTGATGGCCCTGCAGCGAATAAAAACAGAAACCATATTCTTACATGCTACATCTTAGTGGTAAGCAGGGAAGCTTTGATATGATTCAGTTTTTAAAAAAATAAATAAATTAATCAAGCGATTTAGTAGCAATATACCAGATATATGAGAGAGCTAGAGTGGTATAATATAGTTAAATGCATTTGAGTATATAAGGCTGCAGACTCTTGGACTAGATATACCCAAGTAGAAAACCCTTTTTTAAAATTTTCTGTCCATTGATGTCAGTGAAACAAGTTCTGCTTTAAGATTCAAGTATGAATCTTTAAAATTATTTGCCTTTCATGTATTGCAACCCGAAATTTTCTGCCTTTGTTTTGCAATTCCACCAGGCGCGATAAAATGACCCTTCACCTTGTCCATATTCCCAACATAGATTTGAAGTACTTTCATACGATCTAGAGTCATTCAGAGTCATTTCTGGAGTCACTTATCAGCAATACATCAATTTATAAACGTTATTTTAAAACGAAAACCTGGTGGGGATTTCGATCCCTTCATGTGTTCAACCACTGTTCCAGCCATATTATTTATTGATTGATTATTAAAATTTATATGCCGCCCTTCTCCCGTGGGACTCGGGGCGGCTCACGTAGATTAAACAACAATGATAAAAACGAATATGTTGTAACCATAGTTAGTCCATTTTTTATCGTATCTTCTTTCACTTGTTCCTCCTTGGTTTCAAGTTTCAACAAGAGCGCATACATTTTAGCACTTATGTGTTCATTGAGTATATATTAATCAATTATTAATCAAACTTATATAACTGCCCATCTGTAGCAAAGATTCTGGGTAGCTCAGAAACAATTAAAAAAAAAGTATTAAAAAACAGCAAAGCAATAGAAGCCGTGTCAAATCATAAAACAATAATTATTTATTAATCACATTTAATTATACAATATACAGTTCCAGTTCTAGCTGCATTGCTTTCTCTTTTTTTTTTCTTTTTGAGTTTTCTTTTTGCATTTATTCTTCTATTCTATTTGTTAAATGAGTAAAAGCCCTCATGAAGAAGTGCACGGCAGAATAGGTATCAACACAACTCCAGATGATTGTTAGATGTCTATGGAGAATCTCCAGCTCATGGTTATCTCTAAGGTGCTTTTTCAAAAGGCAACTGAACTGTGTTTCTTTCTTCCTTTCCTTGAAGATGTTTCACTTCTCACCCAAGAAGCTTCTTCAGTTCTGACTGGAGAATGGAAGGATTTATATTCCTTGCAGTCCTCTGGTCATTAGTACTCTTTCTGAGAGTCATTGAGGCCACTTGGAGGTTGGAACAGTGTAAAATGGATGTGGAGCCTTCTTGGAATTGCTCAAACGACTGAGTTGTAGACAGGAGAGAGGTGTTGAAATATCCAGCGGCGGTGCGAGCGTGAGGAAAACCTATGTATGGAAGACCGGGCGCATGCGCGAGAAGTGTGTGCACTTCCGCAAAGAGAGCGTGCGCACGCGGGGCGAACCGGTGGTAACAATATCTGAAACCCACCACTGGACATTTCCCTCTGCCTCTGTTGAAAGAGGGCTGTTCAGTTTTGACATACATGCAGGTGGGAATCTGCATCTATAGATGCAGGTATGAATACCATAGGGCAGTGATGGCTAACCTTTTTGCCGTCGTGTGCCAAGAGCGGGGGTCACTTGGTGGGGGGATCGTGCACGTGCGTGTCCACACCCGTAAGTCAATGCGCCCCCCCCCACACAAATGCACGTGTGACTCCCTGTACTCCCCCCCCTGCTTTTGGCACGTGATGGCACAGTGGGTCTGGTAGGCCCATTTTTTGCCCTCCTCAGGCTCCAGAGCCTTTCTTGGAGCCTGGGGAGGGCGAAAACGGCCTTTCCCACGCTCCGGAGGCCCTCTGGAGGCTGGAAAAGGCCCGTTTCCTGACTTCCGGTGGGCCCGGGAGACCCAAAAATCAGCTGGCTGGTGCGTATACATGCGTTGGGCAATGTTTGTGTGTCTACAGATATGGTTCGGGAGGCAAGCCGTTCCACTGATAAATTGTCCTCACTATTAGGAAATTTCTGCTTAGTTCTAGGTTGTTTCTCTCCTTGATTAGTTTCCATCCATTGTTCCTTGCCCTGAAAATAGGTTGACCCCCTCCTCTCTGTGGCAGCCCCTCAAATATTGGAGCACTGCTATCATGTCACCCCTAATCCTTCTCTTCACTAGGCTAGGCATATCCAATTCCTAATTCTATTGGCTTAAACTCTTCTTGTGTTTTTGTCTTAAAAAGCCCAACTGAAGATCTTCACACTGGGTCTTCTCAATGTAGACCCCCCCCACCCCAATTCTCTTGTTCCCTAAATTGTTCTCAGTTTGTTCGGGGAAACATTTGCAAAGCTGTTGAAAATGATTTTGTCCTGACGGGCTATATAGGAGCTGACAATGACGCCGGGATTAATTCCCCTTTGCAATTGATTCCGATGTTTACATTGAGTTGTTTTTTTTTTTAATCAGGCGGCTCTTGTTGCATTGAAAAACGGACGTGAGTCTTGCAAAATGGAGCCGTATACAAATCTCTCCATAAATAAATAAATAAACTGGTGTTCTCTATCCTTGAATGATTTATAGGGGGGAGCAGTATTAGCCAATGATCCTTTGATTCGCATCACATTCGTTTAGCACACAACCGGAGCTAAAAATCCACAACCAAAGTGTTTTATTATTTTGCAGGTTATGCTTTTGGTGGTGGTGGGGGGGGGTGTCGCTTCTTTGCAGGGACCCCTCTGACCCTGTGGTATCAAGAAAAAGACACTTGCTCGGTCATTCCGTTTGATGGGAAAAAATGGAGGTGTTTTACGCGTCCATTCCTGCGACGAGGGATGTTTTGCTGTGAGCGTCAGCGCAGTGATCAGATGTCTCAGCCATTGGTTCCTTTGGATCCAGAGACAATGAACTCTCCGGGGAATAAAAGGATTTTCAGCTTTATGATTAGCTCAAGCAAACAGATTTAAAAGCATAACATTAAAAAAAAGAAAAAAAGCAGACGGACCAAACAAGATAAGACTCAAATCTCTTACAGGCTGTCGGGAGCTCCTTAATAACAACAGCCGAGAGATCCCAAGGGCAGTGTTGTGGCCCGTCAGCGGCCTGTGCAGCTAGTAGCTGATTCGGACAGCGAGGAGGCTGATGTGGTGCTGAGTCAGACAATGAGGAGGCTGGAGAATATGTGGTGCCAGAGGCGGGGATTCAGCCAGGGCCTTCAGAACCTCCAGAAGCTCCCATAAATGAAGAGGAAGAAGAAGAGGAGCCTCTTCTCGATGTACGAGTGCGCAGAGCTGCCAAAAGGCAGGAGTGGCTCCTCAGGAGGAGGTCTCTTCGAGAGTAAGGCTTGGGGCTAATGGGCCACTCCCTTAGCCTATTTAAGGAGGAACGCCGACTGAAGCAAATTGCAGGGAACAACTTCGTTCACTCTCCTGGACCTTAGATCTTAGTTCTCTGCAAATTGGATGCAGGATCTTAGTTCTCTGCAAATTGCTTCTGGGCTTTCTGCCAACCCTAGTAAGATTACGATTATTTATTCTTTGGATTCTTGTACTTTCTGTTAAGAAAGTTCATTAACAGCCTTTGTTTGTAGGATGTAGGGCTTCAATCACATGGTCGAAGCCGCCATCTTGACTATCTTTGACACATCCCTGCTGCCCTTTCAGTCGGGCTCTTTTTCCATCCATTGCCTTTGTTCATGCATGGTTGTCTAGCCAAGCCAGTGGCAACCTTGGCACACTGAAGAAAATTTGGTTTTCTACAGCCCAAAGCTCGAAGCTTGCAAACGAAGCCAGAAAACGAATGCAATCTCTTTTCAACACAGCACCTAAAACTGCGTGTTGCCAAGTTGTTTCTGGAACATTCCTCCAAATGTCGTTTTCTAAATCTTACTTGATGCCCCAAGATGTTGCTTTTCAATATTTGGTATTGAGCAACGATAGGAGTCCAGATAAGTATAGATTTAAAAATAACAGTAATAATAAATAAATAAATAAATAATAACATCCCAAGATGTTAATTAGCTTTTTGAATTGACTTTTATAGTCACTGCTTGCTTAATCGGTTTTAAAGTCCTGTACTACGTATGTCCAATTGTCCAGTCACTGCTGAGCAACTCAAAAGTATCCTTTTGTAGAAGAAAATCTAGAAAGAAATAGTGTTGTGTTAAATGAAGCCAATGCTACAACATTCAGAAAAAAAACATTGCACCAAATAGTAAGAGAGACATAAAGAAATGAGAAACATGCCCACTCAGTAAAATACATATTTTAAAAAATCCCTTTTAATCAATGTTTTAAAGTTTGAACACATTCTAGTGATTGCTCTTTCGCCAATATTTATATAAAAGTATTTGAGGTAGCAAGCACATTTCCATTTGTCTGTAGTGTTAACTTGGATGTGGCATTCTTGTTATTATTTCATGCTTTCCTATTTTTTTATTTTTGCAAGCTCTCCAAGAAGATATATTTTGAACCGAACAATCCTGCATACATATTTTATATCGATCGATGAATATCCGAGTCGATAATGCTCAGCTGGAAAGGACGGATGGCAGAGGACGATATTTATTTAACACTCCACAGTATTTGGAGAAAGAAGCAGAGGAATCTTTCCAGATTTATCTATCGTTCAAATGCATTTGAGCTACTCCGGTTATTCCCTGAGGCCACGTCCTCACACAAGCCATTGTTTATTTATGATGGATGATTAAATCAACCAATGTATCAGGGATGATAGCGTGAACTTGTTAAACTCTCTTAAGCCACCCAACATTTAGTTTAAGGTTTCAGCCAAAGCCTCCAATCTTTTCTGCCTTTAAAGATCAACCAACAACTAAAAAGCCTGGATCACTCAGCAGACTAATGCATTGTGCATTGTGATTAACTCCAGCTGTCTGCAATGACTGTCAGTTCGAATCTCACCAGGCTCATGGTTGACTCAGCCTTCCATCCTTTCTAAGGTAGGTAAATTGAGGATCCAGTTTGTGGGGGGCAATAAGCTGACTTTGTATAAATATACAAAAGTATGAAGGCTATTGCTTAATGCATTGTAAGCCGCCCTGAGTCTCCAGAGAAGGGCGGCATAGAAATCTAATTAAAAAAAGAAGAAGAAGAAGAAAGAAGGAAGGAAGGAAGGAAGGAAGGAAGGAAGGAAGGAAGGAAGGAAGGAAGGAAGGAAGGAAAAAGAACATTCAGCTGTCTGCAATTACTGTAAGTTCGAATCTCACCAGGCTCAAGGCTGACTCAGCCTTCCATCCTTTTTAAGGTAGCTAAATTGAGGATCCAGTTTGTGGGGGCAATGAGCTGACTTTGTATAACTATACAAAAGTATGAAGGCTATTGCTTAATGCATTGTTAAGTCTCCGGAGAAGGGTGGCATATAAATCAAATTTTTAAAAAAATTATTTGGGCTTTTTTCTGCTTTCTTTTCCATTCTGCCAGTACGCTTGGCTTGTATAACACACTCAGCAGCAGGAAAGCCACTTACAGAATACAGAGTAACAGGGTTGGGAGGAACCTTGGAGGTCAACTAGCCTGACCCACCACCTCCCCCGCCCCCCCCCCCCCCCCCCGCCAGCTCAAGCAGCAGACTTTCCAAGACTTCTGAATCTTCCCTTTAATTCCATCTCCAGGGCTTTCTACCTCCTTTATAGAGCCATTGTATTTTTGCTACAAAACTCAGTTGCTGCACTCAGGGCAGGGAAGGTAGAAAATAACAAGAGTTGGAAGGGACCTTGGAGGTCTTGTAGTCCAACCCCCTGCGCATTCTGGAGACTCTATACCCTTGATGGTGAACCTATGGCCCACGTGCCAGAGGTGGCATGGAGAGCCCTCTCTGGGGGCACATGTGCTGTAGCTCTTCTGATTTCATGCACGACAGCCAGCTGCTCTTCATGAATGCCAACAGTCCCTTTTTCCAGAGCTGTTATAACTCCAAATGAACTGTTGCAAGTCCAGGGCTACCTGGACAGGTTTTTGTAGGTGCCCAGCACCTGATTGGGCACCTTAGCTTTAAAAACCTTCCTGCCTTTCACGTGAACAAGGCAATGCCAGGGTAAGTTTTTCCCCTTGCAGGAAGCAACGGTTACGGATTCCTTAATTCCTTATGTTCCCCTCGCACAGACGTGCTAGTCGTTCCCGACTCTAGGGGGCGGTGCTCATCTCCATTTCAAAGCCGAAGAGCCAGTGTTGTCTGAAGACGTCTCCGTGGTCACGTGGCCAGCATGACTCAACGCCAAAGGCGCACGGAACGCTGTTCCCTTCTCACCAAAGGTGGTCTCTGTTTTTCTACTTGCATTTTTTAACGTGTTTTCGAACTGCTAGGTTGGCAGAAGCTGGGACAAGGAACGGGAACTCACCCCGTTACGCGGCACCAGGGATTCGAACCGCTGAACTGCCGACCTTTCGATCAACAAGCTCAGGGTCTTAGTCACTGAGCCACCACATCCCTTTCCTTGGACGGATTCCTTGCTTGGCTCTTAAACATCTTCTCTTAACATATGCAAACACATTTTTTTTTAAAAAAAAAACAAATTCAGATGCTCTGACCTCCGAAGCCGCAGAACTTGGTCATGGAAACGGCCTTATTAAACTTCCCTGGTTTTCATATGGCTCAGGCCATTTAAGCTCCTTTAAGTAGCCCACGGAGAACCTTCAACTATCTCGTAACGGCCCCGGGTTTTTAATGTCGCAAAAGTGCCAGAGGTCTACAAATAGATTCTATTGCAAAAGGAAGGGTTGCGGATTTTCCGGGCAATGAATTTTAGTGGGGATGTTGCACAACTCTAGTTGCTTTTTCAGGTTTCTAGTTCTCATGACATGGGTTTGGTTCAGGGGTGAAATGCCACCGGTTCAGGATGGATCACCCGAACCGGTAGTGAAAGAAATGCTTTAAAAAGTTAAAAAAAAATATTCTGACGATCGTGCGGCACAGCTGATTGTCTGAAGTTCTTTTTTTTTACTTTTTTTAAAGCATTTTTTTTACTACCGGTTTAGGCAATAGGTAGTAAAAAAATGCTTTATAAAAAGAAAAAAAAGGTTCCAACAATCGTGCGGCACAGCTGATCGTCTGAACTTTTTAAAAACTTTTTTTAAAGCATTTTTTTACTACCGTTTCGGGCAATAGGTAGTAAAAAAATGCTTTAAAAAATAAAATAAAATAAAAAAAGATTCGGACAATCAGCTGTGACGATCAGCTGGGCCGCACAATGGTTGGAACTTTTTCTTTTTACTTTTTAAAGCATTTCGTTACTACCTATTGCCCGAACCGGTATTTTTATGTAAAGCGTGATAGTTTGTTTTTGAGCTCACTGTGACTCTTGTGAGGATCCTGCTTGTCGCAGGGGCCGTTTTGTGTGAAGTCCAGCTGCTTTTGCGTTGTGTGTGAGTCAGTGGTGTAGCCTTTTGTGTGATTTTTGTGTAAAGTGTGCAAGTTGGTTTTCCCGGTCACATGACCACCAAGCCACGCCCACCCAGTCACATGACCACCAAGCCACGCCCACCCAGTCACATGACCACCAAGCCACGCCCACCCAGTCACACGTTTTAGCCTCTAACCGCCTTCTCCCGCATCTGTTTTGTATCGTGGTACCAACAATAGATCATTTTTAGAAAAACGTTTTTCTTTTAAACTGTAAATTTAAAAGCAAGTAAGTAAATTTAAAAGTAAGAGTAAAGCAAGGTAAACTCCAGAACCTTTTTTTTTGAACCACATTTCCTCCCACTGATTCATTTGAACACAGGTCATCCTCCACTTATGAATGTTCACTTAGTAAGTCTTCGAAGTGAACTGTTCAAAAAACCTTGGACGAAATGCGTTTGGCTGCTGGTAATTTTTTAATTTATTTATTTTTTGCAAAAAAAAAAGAAAAGAAATAAAATAAGGAGGGGGACCAAGGAACATTAGCCGACAAGAAAAATATGTTAATCTTCTTTAAATGAAGCAAGGCAGAGAACTATTAACTCATTAAGCAAAAAAAGAGACACATTCAGCAGAGAATTTAGCCTGCTGAAAAAGTGCTTATGCCGCTATCCCTCCAGCCAGCAAGAAAACGCCAGATACAGTTCTCCAAAAGAGGATAATCCTTGCCCCTGCTGAGCTTTCAAATCCCGCCAATCTGTATTATCCGCCGTTTGCATTAAACTAATCGTAGGATAGATGGATGGATACGTAGATAGGTTGATTTATGAGGCAAACCATGGTTAGTTCCAAATCGTGGCTTGACGTAATCAGAGGAACGGCTTGCCTCTAGAAGCGGTGGGCGCTCCATCCCTGGAAGTTTACAAGACGAGATTGGACGAGATTGTGTGGGATGGTATAGGACCATGATGGCAAATCTGTGGCACGCATGCCACCCTTCCCCTCCCCTCCCCTCCCTCCCTTCTATTCTATTCTCCTTCCTTTCTTCTTTCCTCTTCCTCTTTCTCATTCCGCTCCCCTCCCTTCCATTCCCTTCCCTATCCTTCCCTCCCCTTCCCTCCCCTCCCCTCCCCTCCCCTTCCCTTCCCTTCCCTTCCCTTCCCTTCCCTTCTATTCTATTCTATTCTCCTTCCTTCCTTCTTTCCTCTTCCTCATTCTGCTCCTCTCCCTCTCCTCCCCTCCCCTCCCCTCCCCTCCCCTCCCTTCCCTTCCCTTCCCTTCCCTTCCCTTCCCTTCCCTTCTATTCTATTCTCCTTCCTTCCTTCTTTCCTCTTCCTCATTCTGCTCCTCTCCCTCCCCTCCCCTTCCCTCCCCTCCCTTCCCTTCCCTTCCCTTCCCTTCTATTCTATTCTCCTTCCTTTCTTCTTTCCTCTTCCTCTTTCTCATTCCGCTCCCCTCCCTTCCATTCCCTTCCCTATCCTTCCCTCCCCTTCCCTCCCCTCCCCTCCCCTCCCCTTCCCTTCCCTTCCCTTCCCTTCCCTTCTATTCTATTCTATTCTCCTTCCTTCCTTCTTTCCTCTTCCTCATTCTGCTCCTCTCCCTCTCCTCCCCTCCCCTCCCCTCCCCTCCCCTCCCTTCCCTTCCCTTCCCTTCCCTTCCCTTCCCTTCCCTTCCCTTCCCTTCCCTTCCCTTCCCTTCTATTCCATTCTATTCTATTCTATTCTATTCTATTCCTATTCTATTTCTATTCTATTTCTATTCCTATTCTCCTTCCTTCCTTCTTTCCTCTTCCTCTTCCTCATTCCTCTCCCCTCCGCTCCCCTCCCTCCCCTTCCCTTCCCTTCCCTTCCCTTCCCTTCCCTTCCCTTCCCTTCCCTTCCCTTCCCTTCCCTTCTATTCTATTCTATTCTCCTTCCTTCCTTCTTTCCTCTTCCTCTTCCTCATCCCGCTCCCCTCCCCTCCCCGAGCCTTCCGATGAAACCGGAATTTTTGTTATTAAGGACTGATGGACACTCCAATACGAAAGGCCCATGGACGATTGATTTTATATATCGGAAGCGTGCGAGGCCGTTATACGCACCCAGATGGAAAACTGCAGAAAGACCAATAAATAGAGGAATGGATTGCAAAGCCGGCTGAGTTTCCAGAAATGGCTAAGTGGACCTCTTTGATTAAAGACTGTTTTTATAAAAAGACCGGAAACTCTTTGCAGACTATTTTTTTTTTCTGGAAATAGATAAAAATGAATCCATTTCAGCGTATATTGATGGAAAAGGGCCATTTATGGGAAGAAGGGAATGATGATATCAGAGATGGGAGGGGGAAGATGGTAAGTGCTCGGTGTGTAGATAGCTTTTTCTCTTTTTTATTACTCAACCTTTGCCTTTTTTTGAATTTCCTTCCCTGTGTCTTCTTCTACAGGTAGTCCTCTGTTTACGACCACAATTGAGCCCCAAAATTTAGGTTGCTAAGTGAGAAATTTATTGGGAGTTTTGCCCCCATTTTACGAATTTTCTTGCCAGAGTTGTTAAGGGAATCACTTCATCTTCTTTTAATGACCCCATAACCCTTGCGAGATGAAGTCTGGGCAACTGAATGGAACCAATGTTTACTGGCCAGATGCCCTTCCTGTTGCCAGTGCCGAGTTATATTCAGCAGATACATTCTCATTGTGCCCAGAGTGAGAAATATCTGCCTCTACCTAGGATGATTGGAGATAATGGAGATTATACAGTGTCCTTTCCCTGCCACACCCACCAAGCCATGCCACGCCCACCAAGCCACACCCACAGAATCAACAGTAAGGTGCAGAGGGCGTGTGCGAGCAAATTGTGTGTTGTTTGATGTTGCACAAATGGGTGGACGGCGCGCGCGAGAGAATTGCTGTGTTTTGTGATGTACGGTATCTGAAGCACATCCTCTGGAAAGAACCCATCTCACGGTTTAAGAAAAGGTGTCTTCTTTTAATTCACATATTTACAGTGTCATAATACATGTCAACGTGGCTGTGTGTTTACCTCTGCGTGTTGGAAAAATACATACATACACACACATACACACACACACATATATATATATAAATAAGGAAAGGTGAAATCTTGGCCCTTTGCTGCATCAATTCTGGCCTGCAGAGTTGGACAAGAAGAATAAGAGAGCACGTTACAACTTACAAGGAACTGTGAAGTGCCTAGAATCCCATTACAACGTCAAAATGTCTTGAGGATGGCTGTGGGTTTTTGTTTTTTTTTAACTCCAGCAAGTGCAGAAAAGTGCCCGTCTCTCTTTACGGGATCTCTGTGGGTGCCTTACGTGTAGAATGTCAACCCTCCCGGGATTCGGAGTCCGTAGCAGCAGGCATGTGCAGAAAATATCTCTGTCCCTTGGACCCGCACATCCCAAATTCACTGCAACATTCTCCGGGTGAGAGAGGAAGGGAGAGCGATGGAAGGAGGCAACAACGACGGCAGTGTTTCTTCCTTCGGTTCTTCTGGAGCGTCCAGCAAATGCTGCATGTAGCAGGAAGTGCCCAGCAGGACGTGACCTGTTGCTTGCATGGTGAAAAGAGTCCAGCGGAGAGCTTCCCTGAAGAAAAAAACAGGAGAAATGGGGTGGGGGGGAAGAGAGAGATGGTCAGGGAGCTGTTGTGGCCCCGTACTCTGAGCCTATCCCATTGGAGGAAGAAAGCTCTGAGCATGAGGAAGAGGAGCAAGCCAGATCTCCCAGCACCCCCCGTCTGGCACCGTCTCAGGTGCCAGCTGAAAGAGAGCAAAGTAGTGGGGAAACAGGTGTCTCAGATGAAAGTGAGGGAGAGACGTCATTCCTGGACGCACGTCAACGAAGGCGAGATAAGCGCTTGCAGCAGCTGAGGAGGCGTGCGAGGGAATAGACCTGAGTCACTGGACTTGAGTCACAGGACCAATGAGTTACTGGATCACACCCCAGAGACTATATAAGAGAGGGTGGTGGTCAGTGATCCCTGTGACGAACAAAACTCAATCTGGTAGTCGTTGTAGCCTGAAGCTGCTAAAAGAACGGATTTTGGCAAAGCTACGTATGTGATTTTCTTTCTGTGAACAATTAAAGCACTTGGCAGACGGTGTGAATATCGCTGCCAAGTTGGAGATAAGGACTGTGGTGTGTGCCAAATGCTTCTTTAACCCTCGACTGGCTGTGTTTTTGTGGGTGTGTGTAGAGGGGGACAGATCAGGAGCAAAGAAGGCCATCTAGACGGTTGACGATAAGGTTTTCTTTGAACCAGGGGTGGGCTTCAAAAATTTTAGCAAAGGGTTCTCTGCCCCGTTGCTGGGTGGGCGTGGTCACATTGGGCGTGGCCTAGTCGGCATCCCACACCACAGAGGGAGGTGTTTGCCCTCTAGTACACATTAAAAGAATAGAACAATAAGGAATAATACAAATGTGGTATGCCCGTGAGCAAATTGGTGGGTGAATCCCAAAAGGATTCTTAATGACGAATGATTATGGGAAGAGCCGAGCCAGGGAGACAAAGAAACGTACTTCATCATCCTCTTTGCCCCATAGCATTGCATATCGTAGGACATGCTGTAGGTCCCGTAGAGAGTAGCTTTGATGTTCAAAGAGCCAAGGAAATCCTGGGGGTTGGTCTTGTATAGGTCGAATGTGATGCAGGCTACGTCAATCCGACGTCGAGGCTTGTGGGACAGCGAGAGTTGGTAGCCGGCTTTCTGGGGACAAAAAAAAATGGGGAAAAGACACTTTAATAAGAGTTGAACAAAGAAAAGGATTGGGAGGAACGTGATAGCGGTTTTCTAATTTCTCAGGGGCTGCCCCAAAGAAGAGGGAGTCAGGCTATTTTCCAAAGCACCAGAGGGTAGAACAAGAAACAATGGGTGGAAACGAATCAAGGAGAGAATGAAGGAGAAACTTCCTAACAGTGAGGACAATCAACCAGTGGAACAGCTCGCCACCAGACGTTGTGGGGTGCTCCATGTCAAGATTCGATGTCGTCTCAAATAAATTGCATTTGAAACAAAAAGTCTTGGATAAAATCTCTCATTTATTAAGCACAACAACTGATACCCGACTCCATCACAGCCAACACTGACTTCCTGACCCCAAAACCCTCCCTTTCCTTTCCCAGCTCCTCTGCACTCATTAGCCATCTTCCAAATCACTCTGCCCTTAATCTACTGCTCCAGCTCAAAGGAATTTCCCCCCTCCCATCCTATCTCTTAGGGGATATTATCTCCAGGGAAAATAAGTAGGTGAAAAGTCAAACGTCCCTTTCCAGATGCCTCTTCTTCTCCTTCTTATGTCAGCACTAGAGTAAATGCAGCTTGAAGTGCTGACACTCCATCCCTGGCGGTTTTGAAGAAGAGACTTTTGTACCCGTTTCCCACAGAAAAGAAAACACCGGGAGCCACAAAACCCTTCCTGTGCCTGGCTATTTCTTGAGCGGCCACAAAACTAGCCTATGTAGTTGAATTAAATTTATTTATCCTGAATTGGATTTATCCATGGCTGGCCTACCGGGGGTTGAAAAGCTCAATAAATCGCGTGCCGGTGGGTGTCGCACATTGGCGGCTGTGACGCATATTTTGAGTGACAGGGAGCCGCAGCAGAGGGATGAAAGAGCCACATGCGGCTCCAGAGCCACAGGTTGCTGACTCTTGGCCTAGGGTCTCCTGCTTGAGGAGTGGGTTGGATTAGATGACCTCCAAGGTCTCTTCCAAACTGTTGTTATTCTGTATTCTGTAACGATCGCTATCAAAACAGAGCCTCTGCTGCATCCAAGCTTTGCACAGCCAGTCAAGATTGTATGTTGCTCTCGGTTTCCGCTCTTCAGGATTCTAGTCCTCATGATTAAAGAGCAATCAATCCATGACTTCCTGACATTTAGAGCCAAGAGAGAAAAATCTGTTTTTCGCCCCTTTCTCTTCACCGAAGAGTCTTTTAAACCTAACCCTGAGAGTTATCAATTTCAGCGCTACGTGTTCCATTTCCTTTCTCTAATACGGTTTGCGGGGAATTGCCTTTATCGTGATGACACTTATTTAAACTCCCTGATCACAGGGAGCTCTACAAGCAGAATAATAAAACGCTCCAGCATTTAAAATCAACTTTCAAAGGTTTCATTTCCATAAAACCCGATAGGGAGAAGAATAGTTTTTTTTTGTTTTTCAGAATTCTGGATGGCCCACCCTTCGCATCCCAGGAGCTGAGCGACCTAACAATAGCATCCTTGGCCACATTCACACAACCTAGTTACTCACAAAACAGACAGAACCGCATATGAGTTGGGCGGGCATATACGGTTACCAAATCAATAACTTAAATTAAAAAAAACTAAACCTTCTGATTTTTGGAAACACCCGTTCCAACTGACGGTTGAGCCACTTCCATCTTGTGGCTGTCCTTCTTTACCTAGCCAATGGTGGCTTATTCAAGGAGCCATGGTTGAACCCAACAGCTGAGGGCTTCCAACCTAGATGTGAATGACGTTTCGTGGGAAGAAGCCAAGCCAGTGGTGGCTTATTCAAGAAGCCATGGTTAAATTCCAACTTAGCTGTGGATGACTATCCCTGGAAGGAATCCAAACCAATGGTGGTTTATTCAAGAAGCCATGGTTAAACCCAACAGCTAAGGGCTTCCAACCTAGATGTGGATGACCATTCTTGGAAAGAAGCCAAGCCAATGGTGGCTTATTCAATAAGCCATGCTTAAACTCAACAGATGAGGGCTTCCAACTTAGCTGTGGATGACTACATCTGGGAGGAAGCCGAACCAATGGTGGCTTATTCAAGAAGCCATGGTTAAACCCAACAGCTGAAGGCTTCCAACCTAAATGTGGACGACCGTTCTTGGGAAGAAGCCAAACCAATGGTGGTTTATTCAAGAAGCCATGGTTAAACCCAACAGACAAATGCTTCCAACTTAATCAAAGTTCCTTTGATCTTCCTTCCATACAGATGCCCATGCTTCTAAGCTAACCAGACGACAACATGTTCTTGAAATGAAGATGATCAAATCTTCCTGGCTTAAGTCTTAAATCTGGCTCCTCACCTTGGCTGGACGCCACACCTGTCCCTCAGTCAAGGCCAACAATACGGTTCCCTCCTCCAGGGTTTGGAAAAACTCCTCCGATTCTACGCTGGTGCCATCTTCATCTAAGACAAGGGTGATGGGTCCCATTAAGTCCAGAGCAGTTCGTACCTGCGCAATAAATAAAGATCGGATACCTTGCCATTCCAGACAGCCTAGGAATCAGGGTTTGTTAACAAGGGAGCATCTCTTGACCAAGCTGGCTTAGAAAGGAAGCTTTGACACTAATGGTTTTTCTTTGGATGAGGTGGATGAGAAGATTGCCCAGGATTTCACCCAGTGCCCATTGGTCTCCATTTAAAAAAAAAACAACAACCACTGAGACAGCATTCTGAAATATTTAACCCTGATGATGTTCCCCGGTTGGGTGATGAAACGTCTCCAAGAAAGCCACCAAGTACAGAGAGCACCAAGGATTCCACAGTCCATCCATCCCTCCTCCTGCCACCTCCTAGCACAGATACTGTTACCTAGTTGGGTCATGAAACATCTGCAAAAAAAACTATTAAGGATCCTCCGGTGCTTCTCCTTCTCATCCTCCGCCTCCACTTTGCAAACCCCACTCCCCTTCTAGCACTGATGATACTACCTAGTGGGGTCATGGAACGTCTCCAAGAAAAACCAGCAAGCTCAGAGTACACCAAAGACTCCACAATTCAACCCTGAGCTATAAATATTCTCTTCTATCCATTCGGAAAGACTTTAACTTTTTAAGCCTCCTCAGGGTGCCGTCGGTCAAGCAATGTCGGCTGGCGGCCCCCAGGGGGCGAGTCTTTTCTGTGGGGGCACCCGCCCTCTGGAATGAGCTACCTCCCGGAATACAACTGATCCCGGACCTCCGAACTTTCCGCAAGGCCCCCTGAAGACTTATTTATTCCAGCAAACCGGCCTAGCCTAAATGGTTTTCATGGGGATTTCTTAAATTTTATAGACTTGGGGTTTTAAACTGGGAGGCTGATTGATTTAATTTATTTTAGTTATCTTAACTTTTGTATTGTATGTATTTTAATTTTGGCTGTTCATCGCCCTGAGTCCCTTTTGGGAGAAGGGCGGTATACAAATTCAATAAATAAATAAGTAAATAAGTAAATAAGTAAATAAGTAAATAAATAAATAAATAAAATTTAATGACAGACCCCTCACATCCTGGACATAAATTGTTTCAACTCCTACCCTCAAAACGACGCTATAGAGCACTGCACACCAGAACAATTAGACACAAGGACAGTTTTTTTCCCTGAATGCCATCACTCTGCTTAACAACTAATTCCCTCAACACTGTCAGATTAACTACTAAGTCTGCATTACTATTACTATTAATCTTCTCATCGTTCCCACCACCCATCTCCTCCCACTTAGGACTGTATGACTGTAACCTTGTTGCTGGTATCCTTACGATTGATATTGATATTGTTTCCTGATTGCTTATTTCTACTCTATGACTATCATTAAGTGTTGTCCCGTATGATTCTTGACGAATGTATTTTTATGTACATGAGAGCGTATGCACCAAGACAAATTCCTTGTGTGTCCAATCACACTTGGCCGATAAAAAAATTCGGTTCTATTCTATATTGCGGTGGGAAGCCCATTGTGCCCAGAATTTGCCAGTCCCCCCACCCCTCACTTACTTTCTCCAGCAAGTTGTTCAGATTCTCAGCCATGATGCCTTTTCGCAGTGTGCGCTCACAGTTGTTCACTCGATACGGCCTGGGACGGGGAGCAGGGCCAGCCAGCAGCTGCTGGGTCACGGAAGCGCTGGCCGACACACATCTGGAAGAGGGGGAAACGTCATTTGAGGGAGGGGAAGGATAAAAACGCCCCCTTCCAAAAAAAGAAATTTGAATCCCACCACTGGAAGGGACCACCGCTGCTTCTCTACCGATACTTACTTGGAAAGTGATCGGGGGCTGAGAAGACCCAAAGATTTCTTGGCGTAATCCATCAGGCTGCAAGAGAATATGATCCAGGCTCTAAGGGAGGAGAAAACGGGGTTAAGGCGTGTCCATTTTCTTAAATTTCTTTCTTTCTTTTTTTTTTAGATTGTGACATCTTGATGGATGGGGCAGCTAGATAAAAAGAGGAGGCCTGGATATTATTGATTTTATGCTCCTTCCTTCCTTCCTTCCTTCCTTCCTTCCTTCCTTCCTTCCTTCCTTCCTTCCTTCCTTCCTTCCTTCCTTCCTTTTTTTCTTTCTTTCTTTCTTTTTCTTTCTTTCTGAAAGAAAGTCTCTTTCTTTCTCCAGGTCTCTAGAGGACCTTGGAGGTCATCTAGTCCAGTCCTTTGCTTAAGCAGGAGACCTTACACCATTCTGGACTGTCCAGAATGGCTGTCCAGTCTCTTTTTGAAAACATCCAGTGATGAGCACCCATAACTTCTGGTGGTAAGCCGTTCCACTGGTTAATAGATCTGAGATAACAGAATAATGGTCTGTTTATTAATAAAGGGGACGCGGGTGGCTCAGTGGCTAAGTCACTGAGCTTGTCGATTGAAAGGTCGACAGTTCAGCGGTTCGAATCCCGAGTGTTGCCGCGTAATGGGGTGAGCTCCCGTGACTTGTCCCAGCTTCTGCCAACCTAGCAGTTCGAAAGCACGTAAAAAAACAAGTAGAAAAAGAGGGACCACCTTTGGTGGGAAGGGAACTGCGTTCCGTGCGCCTTTGGCGTTGAGTCCTGCCAGTCACATAACCATGGAGATGTCTTCGGACAGCGCTGGCTCTTCGGCTTTGAAACGGAGATGAGCACTGCCCCCTAGAGTTGGGAACGATTAGCACCTATGTGCGAGGGGAACTTTTACCTTTAACAGAATAATAGAATTGGAAGGGACCCAGCCCCCTGCTCAGGCAGGAAACCTTATACTATTCCAGACAAAGGGCTAGCCAATCTTTTTTTAAAACAACTGGAGGCAAGTCGTTCCACTGGTTAATTATTCTCACTGTCAGGACATTTCTCCTCAGAGAAGGCAAGAAGCTTCCATCCACTTGTTTTGCCCTCAGGCTCTTTGGAGAATAAGAGACCCACCACCCCCTCTTCTCTGTGATAGCCCCTCAAAGATGAGATTAATAATAACAGCAACAAGAGTTGGAAGGGACCTTGGAGGTCATTTAGTCCAGCCCCCTGCTCACTATATACTAGGGATTCGAACCACCGAAGACAGAGTCAGACAGTCTCCCCTAATCCTTCTCTTCAATCCAAGCTGAGTTTAACCTGCCCACCAGCCCGAAGGAGCCCCTTCCTTTCTCCGCACACCCCTCTTTCCTCCTCAGTCAAGACCTCCCCCCCTCCCCGCCTCAAACTTTTCCCTCCTCCTCCTTACAAGAGAAACTCCAGACTTGCCTTTCCAGCCAATCTCGGCTAATCCTGATTTCTCTTCCTGCTCAGCTGACGTGTCTCCGGGTTTTATAGGAGCCCGGTCCTCAGCTGCCCTTTGGACAGGGAAGGGAGGGACAGCCAGTTAACCACAAGGGTTAGGCAATGTGCCAACCCCGCCAGGCTGTTGCGTCAGGCGGGATGAGGTCTGTGGATGCTCAGAGGCTCTTGAGAAATTGGGACAAAGGAGAATTTCCTGACACCACGGCCCAAGGCAGAAACATTCCCGGATTCCAGACTGTCGCAAAAGCTGGGATGCCAGGAGGGTTGGGCTAAAAATGACTGACCCTTGGTCACCCAGTTGGCTTTCATGCTAAGGGGAGACTAGAATTCACATCTCCTGGTCATTGTGCCCAAAGTCACCTAGTTGGCTTTCATGCTAAGGGAGACTAGAACTCACATCTCCTGGTCATTGTGCCCAAAGTCACCTAATTGGCTTTCATGCTAAGGGAGACTAAAACTCACCATCTCCTAGTGATTGGCTCAAAGTCACCCAACTAGCTTTCATGCTAAGGGAGACTAGAACTCACATCTCCTGGTCATTGTGCCCAAAGTCACCCAGTTGGCTTTCATGCTAAGGGAGACTAGAACTCACCATCTCCTGGTCATTGTGCCCAAAGTCACCCAGTTGGCTTTCATGCTAAGGGAGACTAGAACTCACCATCTCCTGGTGATTGGCTCAAAGTCACCCAACTAGCTTTCATGCTAAGGGAGACTAGAACTCACATCTCCTGGTAATTGTGCCCAAAGTCACCCAGTTGGCTTTCATGTAAGGGGAGACTAGAACTCACCATCTCCTGGTCATTGTGCCCAAAGTCACCCAGTTGGCTTTCATGGCTAAGGAAAACTAGAACTCACATCTCCTGGTAATTGGCTCAAAGTCACCCAGTTGGCTTTCATGGCTAAGGAAGACTAGAACTCACCATCTCCTGGTGATTGGCTCAAAGTCACCCAACTGGTTTTCCTGCCTAAGGTGGTACTGTACTAGAACTCACCGTCTCCTGGCAATTGACTCAAAGTCAATACTGGCTTTCATAGCTAAGCTGAGACTAGAACTCATGCTCTTCTACTTCCGGGCCTGGAGTCTTAACCACTAGACCAAATATTTTTTTTCCCACCACCTAAGAGTTAGTTTTCTGTGCATAGCCTTCCACCTCTCTACCTTCCTGTGGAGGAAGTCTTACACAAAATGCTCTATTTTTTTTTTGTCACTGTTGCAGGCTCCGTTTGCAAAACACCGACCCCAACCCAGCAAGCGATCTTTAAGATCACGGATGTCGCAAGGGACAACCTGATTGTGTTACACAGCAACGTCCCAGACATTGTGAGCCTTTCCCCCCCCCCCTTCCTGCTGGCAAGCTTGCCATGAACTCTGGACTCCTCACCTTTAGCCATCCGTTGTCACTCCAAGAGTCATAGGCCAGCATTCTCAGTTAATAGACTCTGATGCAACAGAAGCAGCTCGCTGCAGGAATTCTGAATCTCAGCTCTTATGAATTAACTCTACCATGCTAGGTTTTAAGAAATCTTTATGGGTTGGGGGGGCGGGGAGGAATCTATTTCAGAGATTGAACGCCGTCATTTATTTATTTGTCTGCGGTTTGCTTTTGTTCAAACACAAATTTTTGGAGACAAATTTAATTTCTGAGCACGATACTGCCAAAAACAAACAAAAAAAGCCATTGTAAACCATCCAGATGGGATTGACTGCGGTGGACTAAAATTGATTAAATAAATTTAAAGCAAGTTTCTGGTCCTTATGGGGAACCAGTTATGCAGTTCACACCGGGTTTCAGTGGTATTTAGAGTTTTTAATTAGCCATGGTAGCGCGGCTTGAGGGGAAGAGGGGAAAATATACCAATCAAATTCCTAATGAAATTAGTTGAGGTTTGACATCACACTTTTCCCTAAGTTCACAGACCAAAAACCAAACAAACAATGTTTGACATAACATACTATATACAATAAGGAAACCAGGTTAGGGTTCACACAATATTGCTAAGCCAATGTAGTCTTGGAAGTCGGAGATATATTCCAATATATTCTACGGCTAGCAAGATTCCCACCCACGACACCGACAGAAAAAATAGTTTAGAAGGAACATCCGGCTTCGACAAACCATGTTAAAGCAAAGCCAAAGCAGCCTTTTTGTTTGGCTTTGCAACAAGCCACGGAACAAACCGCGGTTAGAACAAAACCGTGGTTAGGAGCAAGTAGAACCATGGTTGTGCAGCAAGTAGAAAGAAAACATACAAAGAACGGTTGCAGGAATTGGATTTGTGAAAAGAACACAGGATAGCAGGGGTCCAGGAATTGAGGGGAAGAAGAGAGAGGTCAATTTATTTTCCAAAGCACCCCGAAGGCTGGACAAGAAGCACCGGATGGAAACTAACCAAGGAGAGAAGCAACCTAAGGAGGAATTTCCCCGACAGTGAGAACAATTCATCGGTGGAACGAAGTTGGAAGGCTGCTCCAACGTTGGAGAGTTGCAAGAAGAGATTGGACAGTCTCCAAGGTCTCTTCCAGCTTCGTTAAACGGGGAATGAAAAGGCCAAAGTCATTGAAATCCAGCCTGCTCACCGGAGATCTCCTCCCCTCCTTTCCCACTTACCAAACAGCTGCAGCAACTCAATCCCACTTGTTTCTTGAGCACTGGAAATGCTCTGTTTTTATAGCTGGATACACCTCTTCTCCTCCCCCTTTTTCCCCTCCCCTCAATCTCCTATCCCAGCCCCCCTGATCAGGGGAAGAGATGGAGCCTCTCTATACCTGCCCTAGTGAGACCACACCTGGAATAAGGCATCCCGTTGTGGTCACTAAGATATACAAGCAAGATACAGACAAGGGGGGTGGACTTGATGACCCACAAGTTCCCTTCCAACTCTATTTATTTATTTATTGATTAGTTTGATTTATATGCCGCCCTTCTCCAAAGACTCAGGGCGGCTTACAATGCGTTAAGCAACAGCCTTCATACTTTTGTATGTACCTGCTTAGTAGGTTTCGGCCCCCTCAAGCGGTGTTTTTTTTTAAATACAAAGTCAGCTTATTGCCCCCACAATCCGGGTCCTCATTTTACCTACCTGGGAAGGATGGAAGGCTGAGTCAACCTTGAGCCTGGTGAGATTTGAACTTGCAGTAATTGCAGGCAGCTGGCAGCTAAGTGCTACTTTAACAGCACTTAGTCCACTGCGCCACCAGGCTCTGTTCATCTGTTAAAGATGAGGAGAGACCCAAGAAAGAGTGCAGAGAAGAGCAACCATGATGATTAAGAGGGCTGGGGCCAGGGGTGAAACCCAGCAGGTTCTGACAGGTTCTGGAGAACCGGTAGCGGAAATTTTGAGTCGTTCGGAGAACCGGCAAATGCCACCTCTGGCTGACCCCGGAGTGGGTTAGGAATGGAGATTTTGCAGTATCCTTCGATTCATAACAAGAAGTTATGAATCGAAGAGTATTGAAAAGATTCAACTTAGGAGGATGAAAGTTCCTGACAGTAAGGACAATTGATCAGAGGAACAGATTGCCACTAGAAGTTATGGATATTCCATCACTGGAGATTTATTTATTTATTTATTATTAAAATTTGAATGCCGCCCTTCTCCCTTGGGACTCGGGGCGGCTCACATAGTAAAAACAGACAATAATAAAAACTAAAACAATCCAATTTTAAAATCCCCTGTTATAAAACCCCGTAACCGGTCATGGGATTTGGTGGAACAGCCGTGTCTTCGAACCAGTACGGAAAGTGCGGAGATCTGGGGCCGACTGGAGCTCAGCCGGTAGCTCATTCCAGAGGGTCGGTGCGGCCACAGAGAACGCCCTCATGTTGGGGGCCGCTAGCCGACATTGTCTGGCCAACGGCACCCAGAGGAGGACAGCTCTATGAGACCGCACAGAGCGGTGGGAGGCCGGTAGAAGATGGTCCTGCAGGTATCTCGGGCCCATGCCATGAAGGGCTTTATAGGTAAGCACCAGCATCTTGAAGCGGATCCGGAAGGCCACCGGTAGCCAGTGCAGCTCGCACAGGAGAGGCGTTGCCCGGGAGTAGCGGGAAGTTCCCGTAACAACCCACGCGGCCGCATTCTGGACTAGCTGGAGCCTCCGGGTGCACCCCAGGGGCAGCCCCATGTAGAGGGCATTGCAGTAATCCAACCGTGAGACAATGAGAGCTTGAGTGACTGCGCGAAGGGCATCTCTGTCTAGGAAAGGCCACAACTGGCGCACTAGACAAACCTGTCAGATGATCCGCCAAAGGCAGCCGCGAATCAAGGAGGACGCCAAGATTGGCGGCCTTTTCTGAGGGAGTCAACAACTCCCCTCCAATCATCATAAGCGATGGGGTAGCTAGATCAAAAGAGATGCTCAAGAAGATATTGAACAGCCATTCGTTTTGGGATGGTACAGGGTTTCCTGTTATGGGCCCGGGCCAGGGGCTGGACTAGAAGATGTCCAAGGTCCCTATGATTCTACAAATCAGATTTTAATTTTTAATTTTAATTTTAATTTTTAATTTGATTTATATGCCGCCCTTCTCTGGAGACTCAGGGCGGCTTACAATGTGTTAAGCAATAGCCTTCATACTTTTGTATATTTATACAAAGTCAGCTTATTGCCCCCACAAACTGGGTCCTCAATTTACCCACCTTAGAAAGGATGGAAGGTTGAGTCGACCTTGAGCCTGGCTAGGATTGAACTCACAGAAATTACAGGCAGCTGGATGTTAATTGCTGCCTTTAGTAGGAGGCATTAGCCCCCTACGCTACATAGGCTCCTTGTTGGGGAAGAGTTAATGTTCCCGCCATTAGTAAAATAACCAGATAATAAGAGCAAATCCTATCTAAGGTCTTCTGTTATAAAGGAGATAGGGCCCCTTTAATAGAATTATCCATTGTAGCTGCATCTACTTAAAGCTATCTCTTAACAAAGAGAGAACTTAAGCAATAAGAGATTGTTAAGAGAAATAGCTTAAGCAATTAAGCTGTGGTTTGTTTAATCATGACTAAACCAGGGTTTATCCCCCCCCCCCCCCTGGCCGCATGCTAAGCCCCAAGCAAGCGAAGGTTCAATTCGCCACCAAATTTTCTTGCTACAGCTTGAAATTCTTAGGATGATTTGCTCTTGGGTAATTAATCAACCGACTGTCTTTAGGGTTATTTCAAACATCATCTCTCTGGGTTAAGTGAACAAGCCCAAGGGTTTTAATGCATGGATAATGCTAAGCCATAAATCATGGTTTATGTAACTATACGATCAAATGGTATTACGTGAGCTGAATCTTGGTGCTTGAATTCTCCCGATGGGTGAAAAATATGATTTCAGATTTAAGGCAGGTAAAAAGTACGACTTCAGAAAACAGAGATGGTCAATGCCTGGAATGCCTTACCTGGCTCTGTGGTTACATCCCCAAATCCCCAAAACTTTAACCTTAGACTGTTTACTGTTGACCTCACCCCATTCCTAAGAGGTCCGTAAGCGGCATGCATTAGCGTACCAGCGTGCCTTCCATCCCGGTCCTACTGTCCCCATTTATTTGTACCGATTTCCTGCATTAATATCCATGTTTATACTTACATCTGTTATCTTATACATGCTTGACAAATAAAATAAAAAAATAAATAAATAAAATAAGTGAGCCTGGTATTTGGTTGCAAGAAATCCAGCTTCTCTCAGGCCACGCAGACCAAGCTGCTATTAAATACTTCTGAAAATATCTCTGGGAAAGAGCTGTCAGCTGGAGAGGAAGGCTGTAATTCTACCTGAAGGCAGTTTTTTCCTTTTCTTTTTTCACCAGTCTTCCACCCCAAGGCTATATAAGAAATGATAAAGGTGCTTTTATTTCATGTTTCATCTCTAAGAACTCTTTTTTCCCCCTGCAGTTTTCTTGGCAGCTGTGCAAAAAAAGCCATTTCTCTTTCTTTCTTTCTTTCTTTCTTTCTTTCTTTCTTTCTTTCTTTCTTTCTTTCTTTCTTCCTTCCTTCCTTCCTTCCTTTCTTTCTTTCTTTCTTTTTTGCAGAGAGTTTGTTCAACTTTCCAGTTTAATCAACAGCCCCGGGGATATCCAGGAAGGAGATCTCTCCATCCAAACACCAGCCGGGGTTGACCCTGCTTAGCTTTTGAGATTAACCAAGCACGAGAACAGTAGCAAAGGGGCAATGAAATCAGTCAATCAGAATAGAGCTGGAAGTTTGGAGACCCCTGATACAGAATAACAGTGACATTTGGATGCTCAGAGCATCTGCATAGAATGGAGTGAAATGGAATGGAATAAGGAAAGAAGGAAGGAGAATAGAGTAGAGTAGAGTAGAGTAGAGTAGAGTAGAGTGGAGTGGAGTGGAGTGGAGTGGAGTGGAGTGGAGTGGAGTGGAGTGGAGTGGAATGGAATGGAATGGAACGGAACGGAACGGAACGGAACAGGACAGGACAGAATAGAATAGAATAGAATTGGAATGGAATGGAATGGAATGGAATGGAGTGGAGTGGAGTGGAGTGGAGTGGAGTGGAGTAAAGTAGAGTAGAGTAGAGTAGAGTAGAGTAGAGTAGAGTAGAGTAGAGTAGAGTAGAGTAGAGTAGAGTGGAATAGGAGAGGAGAGGAGAAGAGGAGAAGAGAAGAGAAGAAAAGAGAAGAGAAGAGAAGAGAAGAGAAGAGAAGAGAAGAGAAGAGAAGAGAAGAGAAGAGAAGAGAAGAGAAGAGAAGAGAAGAGAAGAGAAGAACAGACCTTGGAGGTCTTCTAGTCCAACATCCCCTGCTCAAGCAGGAGACCCCATGTCATTTCAGACAGTTGACTGTCCAGTCTCTTCTTAAAAGCCTCCAGTGATGGAGCACCCACAAGTTCTGGAGGCCAGCTGTTCCACCGGTTAACTGTCCTCCCTGTTAGGAAGTTTCTCCCTAATTCCAGGTTGCTTCTCTCTTTGATGTGTTTCCATCTGTTGTTTCTTGTCCTGCCCTCTGGTGCTTTGGAAAATAAATTGGAAAATAAATCAGGCTCAGTGACGGATGAAGCAAATAGAATCATTAAAAGTCATATCATCAAAAATCCACAGATCAAAACGAATGGACTTCCAATATTTTAAAATATCTCTCTCTTTCTCCCCCCTTCTCTCTCTCTCTCTCTCTCTCTCTCTTTCTCTCTCTGTGACATAGGCAATTCTAACCTTAGTACCTTCAAGATTTGGAGGCTGGGGAATGCTGGGAGTTGAAATCCACAAGTCTTAAAGTTGCCAAGGTTGGAGACCCCTGCCTACAGTTACATCATCACTTCACATCCCATGGTTCATTTAAGAACTGCGGTGATTCACTTAATGACTGTGGCAAAATGGTCATAACATCAGATGAGACCCCTTTAGAATCCCCCCCCCCCCTGCTTAGCCACCGCAATTCTTCAACCATGGGTCATCGTGAGTCCAACGGTCGTTAAGCAACCAATCCTAAATCAAGAACTCTCCCGTACATCTTTTATTCCCATCTGATTTTGAAGCTGTTTTTATTTCTATTCTTTTTCTTTTTTTTATCGCCTGCTTCTTTGTTCTTTCAATCAATGCTTTGCTGGCCATAAAAAAAGAGAGAGATAAAGAAACAGTTGAATTGATTTATGGATTAACTGCTCTGTACCTTCCTGAAAAATGTCTGGATTGAGAGACAAATCTTCTTCGAAAAGAGGACCCGGCTGTATTCCTTACAGCACCTTTCTCAATGTTGGCAACTTTTAAGATCTGTGGATCAGGGGTGAAATCTATTTACCTTCCCTACCGGTTCGGAAGTGCACACTCCACACACCCACATTTGCTCCGCTCGTGCACACACATTACACTTTATTTTGGACCCTCTGTGCTGCTGTCGCTACCAGTTCTCTGAACCCGTAGCATTTCACCCCTGCCTCTCTGCTCTCAACTGTTCATTGTACAAATTAGCCTCATATCCTCATGAAAGCCTATCGGGCACTCCATGGCATGCCAGGAGCCGAGCTCCCGTATTCCCAAGCTGCTCTGCTGAAGAAGGTGACAATCGTGGTCCAAACCCACCTTAGAAGGGACAAAATGTTGCAAAGTATTTGCCAATGGCTGGGTATTTTCCTTCTCACCCCATCCCTGGCAGAGTCACTTCTCTCCGGTGGATCACGTCCCTTCCATTATGCAGAAAAGACATCTGGAAGAAAAGGACGGCCAGTTCTGTACATGTCAGCCCAGCCAAAGGAAAGCAGGAAGTGTCTCCGTGTGTCTGAAGGAGAGAATGCAAGACGATTTTCTGAAAGAAAACACAAGGCGGGATGCCAAACGTTCTCCGTTCTCCTGGAGGCTCGGGGAAAGCCTCTGGAGCCTGGGGAGGGCCGCTGTGGTGCCACGCCCACCCAGTAGAGTGAACCCCTTGTTAAAATAATTGACGTCCACCCCCTGACCTGAACTACTTTAAGATGGGTGGACTTCCACTCCCAGAATTCCCCATGGGGGCTGGGGAATTCTGGGAGTTGAAGTCCACCCATCTTAAAGCTGCTGAAATTGAGAAACGCGACTCCAAAACTTCGTTAGAAGCCAATAATAATAGGCATAGAGTCAATAAACTCCCTTTGAACAGCAGAAATGCTTCTTTTTCCAAATCCTTCAGGAACCGATTCATTTCAAATGACAATAATGGGAAGTTTATTGAATTCCTTGTTGCCAGCCATTTTGGAAATGTGATTAAATGTCGCTGTTACTTAGAGGCCAAAAAAAAATAAATAAAAATAAAGTGAAAAATAACCTAAAAAGAGTGGAGGGGAGAAGGCAGATCTTTGTCCATTCCTGAGAAAGAAATTCTTTTCCAGAAGAGCATGGAAGTGGAGAAGACTTGGGAAGGATGGATGGATGGATGGATGGATGGATGGATGGATGGATGGATGGATAGATAGATAGATAGATAGATAGATAGATAGATAGATAGATAGATAGATGAATGATATAAGGTAGATAAGATGATATAAGACTGACAGACAGATGGTGATAAATATAGATATAGATGATAGATAGATGAGAGAGAGAGAGAGAGATAGAAAGAAAGAAAGAAAGAAAGAAAGAAAGAAAGAAAGAAAGAAAGAAAATTGGATTATAAAATGCAGCAAAACTCACTTCACAAATGTCTCACTTAAAAACAGACATTTTGAGCTCAATTTTGGTCATAAGAACTACCTGTATGGATATGGGATTGTATGTTTCTCTATGTTTGTGTATATAATAATTATGTGGCAACTTCCCACTTTAAAAGGGTGGGAAGCTCCACCCCTTTTTAAAAACATATGGTTGTCACCGGATCTTCACTTTTTTAAAAAAACATCTCCCCTATCAGACACCAAGAACTAAGAACCACAAGTGAAGCAGTGGTGGGATTCACTGGTTGTAACAACTGGTTCGCTTCGCACGCCCTCCGGAGGCTGGAGATGGACTTCTGGACTTCTGATACTTCTTATCGGCCCGTTTTTCGCCCTCCCCAGGCTCCGGAGGCTTTCCTGGAGTCTCCAGGAGGGTGAAAATGGCTTCCCCCTGGTACTGGAGGCCCTCCGGAGGCCCTCCAGAGGCCAATTTTTTTCCCTTCGCATACGCCCTGCACTTATCCGGCATCCAAAATGGGCCACATGGAGACTCCTGGGAGAAAAGGGGCGGGATGGGCAGGGAACAACCGGTTCGGCGAACCAGATTAAAATTAACATCCGATTCTCCCAAACCGGTCTGAACTGGCTGAATACCATCCCTGAAGTGAAGTTACTTTAAACATAGCTTCCTTTATTGTTGCTCGCCTACAGACAGAATCTTGCCAAATTAACTTTGCGTAACTTACAGATGTAATTCTGGAAAGCGCTAGGGAGGAACCCGTCTTAATTCTCTTCCTCCCATCCAAATTATCTAAGCTTCGTTGTCTCTTTGCCCTCAGGAATGCAGCCCTTCTGTCCTGCGCA
Source organism: Coluber constrictor foxii (assembly GCA_038048745.1). NCBI lineage: Eukaryota > Metazoa > Chordata > Lepidosauria > Squamata > Colubridae > Coluber > Coluber constrictor. Next base: position 20,878,398 of record CM075968.1, read on the forward strand.
GTGGTGAAATCTGAACCGGTTTGCCACCATTTCTCTGGCCGCGCTTGTGCAGTATGTGCCAAATGCGTTCTTCATGATGAAAAAGGGAAGGTAAGTAGAACAGCGAGGGGGCAGGGGACAGCTGTGCCGCGCGATTTAGATTCACGAGAAAGCAGAATTGCTTTCTAGCACAGCTGATGGTTGGAAATACCGGTTCGGAGGAAACAGTAGCTTTTTTAGAACTACCGGTTTGCCCAAACTGATAGCATTTCACCACTGATCCTGGATATCTAGACTACATTTTAACACAGAGACACACAAACACACAGCCCCTGATGGTGGTCACATCAGCCCAGGCAATTGGATCAATTCAGAAACCCTGTGTTTCAATTCCAGGATAATCATTCCATTCTGCCGGCATGACAGTTTTGGTATATTTCCTGCCTTAAGTGATAGAAAACTTTGCCCATAATTCTTAGCAATCACACCGCTGCCATTCAATAAAAATTTGTGGGGTGGAGAATCACCCAGCCCATGCTTGGAGATTTGGTTCATATTTTTGATCCCTTGCTCTCTCTCTCTCTCTTTTTCCCCCCCTTTTCTATCTAGTGACTGGCAACTCAACCGGGTTTTTTCCCTCTTGATTAGAAAGCGCAAAAAGATACGTTCTTCTATTCCATTTTTCCTCCCGCCTGACACCATTATGTCTCGCTCGTGTCCCAAGATGTAATTTTAATTTAATTTAATTTTAATTTCTCACAATTCTGCAGAGGAATGTTACATCAGGCCATTGTAGGAAATTAAAATGGAAGTTCTCCACCCTGCTACTTAAATCAGTCTCGTTGCAAACTGCCAGGCTGAGATGGACCAGAAATTTGGAAGAGTCCTTTTTGCATGAAATTCACCAAAAAAAAAGAAAAAAAGAAAAAAAGTCTAGGTACCAGTGCCAAAGTTGGACAAAATCAATTACCATCCTTTAATTATCCTTGCGTAAAAATTGGCCCAAAGAAATGGCAGAAAAAAATATCTGTCTTTCAGCGTTCTGCAAAAGAGCTAAAGAAGCAAATAAATTTACTGACCAAAAGAGCAGGCAAATTAGTCCTATATAAGGGGAAATTAAGAGGGATGCGGTGGCTCAGTGGCTAAGACGCCAAACTTGTTGAGCCAAAGGTCGGCAGTTCAGTGGTTCGAATCCCTAGTGCCGCGTAACAGGGTTACTAATAAATAAACAAACTCAGAAGTAACTCCGGTTGCATTTCATGGTGCTTCCTGAGGCTTTTTGCCCTGTTCATTTTCTCTCTCTTCGCGAGCATCATTTCCAAAATCGGCCAGCTTATCTTTTCATAGGGCACTGCAAGTTTAAATATCCCATTAATCAGCCGATTAATCTAGTGCAATAAAAGAGTGCTTTTGTTGATTAATTGGCAGGGGGGTCTATTAATTGGTGAGGCTGTGTTGGAACCAGAGGCTTGTTTATTTCCTGGGACTCCTCCTACCTTCCTACCTCGTGAGTTAATGCAACCGAGAATTACTCCAGTGAGTAACGGTAAAGGAATGTAATCACAAATGACTTTTCCCTTTTTAATAAGGACTGGCAACGCTGCTAATTATGTTCTTTCAGCTCATCTGAAGGTAGACATCAAGTTGATTCCTTCCTTCCTTCCTTCCTTCCTTCCTTCCTTCCTTCCTTCCTTCCTTCCTTCCTTCCTTCCTTCCTTCCTTCCTTCCTTCCTTCCTGTGCAGTAGGTAAAAACCAGTTTTGCAGGTTAACTCTGCCCACTGCCGGCAGTTTGATTCCCACCGGCTCAAGGTTGACTCAGCCTTTCATCCTTCCGAGGTGGGTAAAATGAGGACCCAGATTGCTGGGGGCAAGAGGCTGACTCTGTAAACCGCTTAGAGAGGGCTGTAAAAGCACTATGAAACGGGATATACATCTAAGTGCTGTTGCTATTGTTTACAATTTTCATTAAGTTCTGGAAGTCTGTGCTGAACTACAAGCTGCAACCTTTCATTTTATTCCATTTTATTTGCAGGGTGGAGGGAAAAAAATCATCACTCCCTAGCCGAGTGGCTGGTGAACATGTCCCTGATGGGAGCAAAACTATGACTCACTTACCTTTTCTTCCAGCAGCCTTAAGCTTTTTTCTATTAGCTATTTTGCAGCCCGGGAGAAAAATGGATGTAAGAGCTCTGACAGGTGAGCTATTGTTCAGTACAGTTTTAAAAGGGAGAATAAAGTGTGGCACCATTGGCAGTTTAAGTCCCCCAATTGCAAAGATGCCGGACCGATAACGCAGCTTCCATCCCGTTTGCAAGTTCAAGGTTGTATTTCTGCTCGCAAGGATCTGCGTAAAAGATTTTTCCCTGCCTCTTTTTTTTTTTAAGTACGGTGTCAAAGTGATCAGAATACAATTGGTTGCACAGTCAGCCAAATGTTTGGACTGGATTTGTCCAGCCGTCGAGCCCTTCCCGAGATAGGCAGGTGTTGTTATTGGTTGGCATTTGTTAAAGATCTCAGGATGTAAGCCGTTGCAAGTCGAGCTGCCTTCTGCCATTGACCGACGGGGGGAGTTTATTATTTATTTATTTATTAGTCACATTTTTATGCTGCCCAAACTCCCGAGGGACTCAGGGAGTTGGTCAAACGCCGATGATGCTCAAATGGTGCTCCAGATGTTTTGGGCTTTCACCCAAGGGGGCCTGTCACTATTGGAGCTAACTTTGCTTTCTTTTGCCCCAGTCGTTCTATTTCTATTTGCAGGGTTGTATTTTGTATTTTGTGAGTTTCTCCAGTTCTTCCTCTTCTGTTCTGCTGTCTCCAGCTACTGAGACACGTCCTCTATCCAGATGTTTTTTGTCTTATCAGGGTCCATTATGTAGTCAGCCAGATGTTTAGAATGGAGTTGGCATTTTTTTTAATCAACCGATGGAGTCTTCTATAAGTGGAGTTCTTGTGGTGCTCCCCCAGCTTGGTTTTTTTTTTCTTGCAGATATTCCCTTACCCAACTAGTGAATCCCACCCTCCCTTATACTGATGTCATTACCTAGACAGGTCATTTAATGTTTCCAAGAAAATCACCAAGCTCACTGAGCACCTAGGCCCTAGGATTCCACAGTTTAACCCTGAGCTACGAATATTGCTTTCTACAGGAACATCCATAAGTTCCTGAAGCTTCCATTTAGAACATTGGGGCAGCTGCTGTCCAACTTCACCAAACTTCCCCCCCCCCAAAAAAATATTGGCCAAATTCAGCTATTTGTAATTGGCTGAGGCAAATGTCCCTGATATCTCCTGTCCCATCCTAACTAGCAGAACCTTTCGCGTCGTGTCACTTCTGTTCCCACGAAAGCTGACGATCCATCTTTTTCCCTTCCACATCTGTGCTTGCTATTCATCCTCGTCCATTGTTGAGGGGCGGAATTTCATTCCTCTCACGCTCGCCCCGGGCCTTGATGTCTTCCTTCCCGCTTTTTAAAGACTTCTGACAAAGCTTCCATCTGCCGGCCTCCTCCTCTTCTTCTGTCAGGGCTCTGATGGATCCCTTTTTTCACATCTAACCCTTTCTTGCACTTTCCCCTTTTGTTCTTCCCTGCACATTGTTCCCCACACACAATTGGGGGGGGGGGGCAAACGGAAGGAGGATGGAGAAGGGATCGAGGATTTTCCTCGATCCAGTAAAAGAGGAGGCCAGCCGATTCTCCAAAGCATCTGAAGGCAGGACAAGAAGCAATGGATGAAAACAGTGGTGAAATGTAAAATTCGTTACTACCGGTTCTGTGGGCTGAAGAGGTTGTAGAAAAAAAATGCTTTTAAAGGCTCTGACCATCCCAGCTGAACTCTGATGATCCTCTGGGCATTGGGGGAGGAGGCAGAGATTTTTGCTACCAGTTCTCTGAACCACCCACCTCCATCGCTACTGGATTGGTATTGTTGTTGTTGCTGTCTCACAGAACCTTGCTGTCAGGGTTTCGAAGGATGCCCTAATAAAATCATGAGCCTCGAGCCAAGCTTCAAAAGAAATGCAGTTATTTATTAGGAGCTTCATGTCAGCATGTTCCAAGTGAAGCCAACTCTGACCCCACGTAATTTACTACCCAGGCATGACCCCATTTCCCGCCCTCACCCCAGGGTATGTCATCAGTCACATTCACCAATGGAGCAATTTCAAGGGTTGTAGAGATCACTCCCCTCCGGCCGCTGTGGGTAACCCTGGGAGACAGCCTTGAGAGAGATATGTCTGGAATGTGCTTTTGTTTTTGGCTGCGGTGCTGCTTCGCCAATTTTCCCATCCCCCTTGCCTATGGCAACTCGAGAGCAGACCAGGGATGCTTTGTGAGTTGACACTTCCATCACGGCAGGCTTAGAAGAACCTGGACAACCATTATCCGGAACAGTATTGGGTCTCCTGCTTAAGCAGGGGGCTGGACTAGAAGTCCTCCCAGGTCTCTCAATTCATTCTGTTATTCAATGGGGACCAGAACAGGATTCTGCAAAAGCCAGTTTTAAAAAAATCCCAAACTATTTCATTTTAAACGCCCCAGGTTCCCAAAACTGCTAATTTGCCCTCTCTTGACAGGTTTATGGGAGATTTAATGATTCAATGCAAGCGTTTCCCCTTCCCTCTCCCTCCCCTATACAACGCCAGGAGTATCCCACCCCAAACTTTTGCATTCATTTTATCCTTTGTGAAAAGTGACAAATGGCCTGGTGCCCTTTCCCTGCCCTCTCCCCCCCCCCCCACCTCCGACAGCCGCTCGCAAGATTTATGGGTCAGCCATAAAAATGAATTTATCTCTCGTGAAATATAGGGTGATCGGGAGGAAATGACAGCCCCGTACAAATGGAGCCGTGTTGCATGTGCCGAAAAATTATAAGGAGGGAGAAGGCAGGAAATGTGTCATCTTTTCAGAAATTGCCATTTATAACTGTAAATTAAGATGCTTCGTTCTCAGCACATAAGCTCACATCCAGGTCAGGCTGGCAACGGGGTTGGCTGGAATGCTGGTTTGGAAACAGGGGAATTGATCAGGGGTGGGCTTCAAAAACTTTAGCAAGGGGTTCTCTGCCCAGTTGCTGGGTGGGCGTGGCCTAGTCAGCCTCCTGCACTATAGAGAGGGAGGGTGTTTTTGTTTGAGCTCCCGTTCCTTGTCCCAGCTTCTGCCAACCTAGCAGTTCGAAAGCAGGTAAAAAATGCAAGTAGAAAAATAGGGACCCCCTTTGGTGGGAAGGGAACAGCGTTCCGGGCGCCTTTGGCGTTGAGTCATGCCGGCCACATGACCACGGAGATGTCTTCTTCGGACAGCGCTGGCTCTTCGGCTTTGAAACGGAGATGAGCACTGCCCCCTAGAGTTGGGAACGACTAGCACAGATGTGCGAGGGGAACTTTTTACCTTTATCTATATTTTATTTATCCTCTCCCATTCTTTCTCCTCTCTTCTGCTGTCTTTAGGTACTGCCATTGTCCCATGATCCAGACCTGTTTTGTGTGTTATGTGGGCCGAAGATGCGCTTCTGTTTTCCCATCTTCTTGAGACTTTTATCCCTTGCTTTCTCGTTCAGCCGGGGAAGATGACAAATCGATGCCCGTTTTGGTGATCCAAACAGGAGAAGCAAAGGTTGGCAGCCACGCCTTCCTTGATCCATCTCAGTGGCAAAAGCTCTGGAACAAATACGCCATAGATCAAAGAAACTCTGCTTGCCAAGCCAGGAAGCAGCATGGAACAAACTGCGCATAGAAATGTCCTTTTTCATGATCTTTCTTACAACACAAAGGGCTTAGAGAGGTCAGAGGAGGACGTGGTTTTTCCCAAAGTTTCTGGATTTGTTTTAGTGGCTGACGAAGAGAGCCTAGAACATAGAATAACAGAGTTGGAGGGGATCTTGTAGGTCTTCTAATCCAACCCACGACTTAAGCAGGAGAGCCTTTCTTATCTTGTTTATGTTTTTACTGATTTCATTGCGATTTCTGAGATCTGTCTAGGTGGTTGCTAGGAGTCAAAAATAACTTGATGATGGCATATAATCAATTGACCAGTCAGTCAATCAATCCTGGTGATTCACCCTAAGTCTCCCAGCTGGCTTTCATGCCTAAGAGAGACTAGAACTCACAGTCTCCTGGTGATTGACCCAAAGAAATCCAGCTGGCTCGGGACGTTGACCCACGACTTGAAGCTGGAGAGTGGAACAGCCCAAACTATTTTGCTTAAAATGAAAGACATCTTAAAAGGAAGGACCTCCCCTCCTTGTTCCATTTTTACAGAGGAAAATGAATTTTTCACTTGAATTTCCCTTCTGCGACAATTCAACCCTTCCCTGCCTTTGATGACAATAGTCCAGTTTAGCAAGTGCTAGGCTCAAGGATGGGCTTCAAAGATTTTAGCAAGGGGTTCTCTGCCTGGTTGCTGGGTAGGCATGGCCATGGTGGGCGTGGCCCAGGGGTGAAATCCAGCAGGTTCTGACCGGTTCTGGAGAACTGGTAGCGGAACTTTTGAGCAGAGAACCAGCAAATACCACCTCTGTCTGGTCCCAGAGTACGGAGGGAATGGAGATTTTGCAGTATCCTTCCCCTGCCACGCCCACTAAGCCATGCCAACCAAGCTACACAACACCCACCAAGCTACGCCCACAGAACCGGTAGTAAAAAAATTGGATTTCACCACTGGCGTGGCCTAGTTGGCCTCCTGCACCATGGTGGGGGGATAGGCATTTCTGCCCTCCCCAGGCTCTGGAGGCTTTCCTTGAGTCTCCAGAAGAGCAAAAATAGTCTCCCCAGGCTCCGGAGGCCCTCTGGAGACTGGAAGCAGGCCCGTTTCCGGCCTTCCCAAACTTCTGGTAGGCCCATTTTTCACTCTTCCCCGAGCCTCTGCATGCACCCTGCACTTACCTGCACCCAAAACAGGTTGCGTGGGGTCTCCTGGGAGAGGAGGGGCAAAGTGGGCGGGGCTAGCCAGGAGTGGGATTTGGAGGTTCTCCAATCTGCACAGAATTTTAGCTAGAGGTTCTCCTGGACCTCTGCGAACCCACAGGAACTCATCCCTGACTAGGCTGCCCATGATGTGTGATTTTTTAAATCCTTTCCTTCAACACATCTCACCCTTGGCAAATACCGCGAAGATTTTGCTTAATGGTAAAAATGGCCCTGGTTCCTAGGAACCCACAGCCCGGTGCAGGCGATACAACAAGGAGATAATAGCAAGACTGAAATAAAATGCATATTTTCCACCCCGGAGGAAAATAATTAAAGGAAAGAAAGCCGCTGGGAGAATTAACGGAGGTTTTGCATTACTGTCAGAGGGGAAGGAATATCTAAGAGAAATAGTGAACTCATTAATAAGCCGGGCGAGGAAGATTAAATTAATGATAACTCCAAAATGCCCTTACAAAATAGAAAGACTATATGGAGAACCGAGATGCATTTTTAAAAGAGAGAGAGAGAGAGAGAGAGAGAGAGAGAGAAACATAGGAAAAAAGAAAAAAAATATATGCAGCTTTAGCCTAAATATGCATTCATAAAATCTGGGAGGGGTTGAAGTCCTGTTGGGGTGGGGGGAGGTCTGCAGTGGCGATAGAAAATTAAATGATTTTACCAGAAAAGGCAATTTAAAAATTAAAAAGAAAGAAAGAAAGAAAGAAAGAAAAAGAGAAAGAAAGAGAGAGAGAGAGAGAGAGAGAAAGAAAAGAAAGAAAGAAAGAAAGAAAGAAAGAAAGAAAGAAAGAAAGAAAGAAAGAAAGAGAAAGAAAGAAAGATGAATTTTAAAAAATCACAGGGAAAAGTGACCGGCGGAAGAACGGGGAATGACTAAAAGATATAACAGTCATTTAAAAGCTATCCAGGTCTTTAGGTTTTATGATAAATCTAATTAAGAAATCTATTACGATAATGGAACAGAATGCCATAATACAGTAGAGTGGTCTAGATAGGGGTTATGCACTTTGCATGATTAGAGGCCTCCGGCTAAGTTAAATAATGGAATTTGTCTTTTCGGTCCCAGACTGGATTCTGGAAAAGGGTTCCCAACTCTTGGACTTGGCAAATTGCAGAATAGTGGGGTTTCATTTCCCATTCCCCCCCCCTTTTTAATTATTGTTTGCTTATTTAAATGTAACTGCCTTGCTTAGCATTGGAAATTCTGGTCCTAATTGGGTTTGTAAGTTGAGGACTACTTGCGTTGAAGATTTCACCAAAGATCATCTCTTTCCTCTCCCAGTAATACAATACAATACAATACAATACAATACAATACAATACAATACAATACAATACAATACAATACAATACAATACAATACAATACAATACAATACAATACTAAAGGTAAAGGTTCCCCTCGCACATATGTGCTAGTCATTCCCGACTCTAGGAGGCGGTGCTCATCTCCGTTTCAAAGTCGAAGAGCCAGTGATGTCCGAAGACGTCTCCGTGGTCATGTGGCCAGCATGACTCAACACCAAAGGCACATGGAACACTGTTCCCTTCCCACCAAAGGTGGTCCCGATTTTTCTACTTGCATTTTTTTACGTGCTTTCGAACGGCTAGGTTGGCCGAAGCTGGGACAAGTCACGGGAGCTCACCCCATTACACAGCACTAGGGATTCGAACCGCTGAACTGCTGACCTTTTGATCGACAAACGCAGCGTCTTAGCCACTGAGTCACCATGTCCCTTTCACAATACAACACAATACAATATACAATACAATACACAATATACAATACAATACACAATATACAATATACAATACAATATACAATACAATACACAATATACAATACAATACACAATATACAATACAATATACAATACAATACACAATATACAATACAATACACAATATACAATACAATACACAATATACAATGCAAACACAATACAATACAATACACCACAATACAATACACCACAATACAATACAATATACAATACAATACAATATATAATACAAATACACTACAATACAAATACAATACAATACACAATACAATATACACTGCAATACACCGCAATGAAGTGCAATATAATACAAAATACAATACAATACACAATACAATACAACACACCATAATACAATACAATACAAATACTATACACTATACACTAACAATATACACAACAATACACCACAATACAATGCAATGCAATGCAATACAATATTTGAACCACCCCTGCCTTCCAAACGAACAAATAAGTGATGGAAAAATGCCTATTGACAAAGAGGCAGAGTTTAAGCAGTACAATATGGGGAGGGCTTCTATTTGTCGTCTCCAATTTTAAAATAAGCCACAAATGAACGTTCAGCTAAGTGAAGGTTTAATGACAATTTTTTTTAAAAAAAAAGTAGATCTCTCTTAATGGGGGCGCAGAGATAGATTTTGCAGCCTTGGCAAAAATCTATCCTCCTTTTGTTTAGTCAAAGCACTTTTATCTCCTATCTTCGCTAAACACACACACAGCCTTTCAAACTCAGTCGATGCGGATGAAAAGAAAAGTTCGCTCTGTAATCTAAAAGAAATGACACCAAAGGACAAAGGAGAGGAGGAAGATGAAGGAGGAGGAGGAAGAGGAAGAGGAGGAGGAGGAGTTATTCAGAGAGGAGATTGATAGAAGGTTAAAAAAAAGGAAAAAAATATTGGAAGAAAACAAACGCCAAGAGAATTCTATCATGGGTATCCATGCGGTCCCTGATTTTAATGATCATCTTTTACTTTTTCCCCTGCTGGATCTCTGGGCTGCATTCATAAAACAATGGTGACCCCTAGGCAACTGTGTCAATGTCCTTGAATTAAACCATCTGGTCTTCTGCCTGCCTCTCGCTTCTTCCATTCCGGTTGAACTTTTACTCCATTCAGGTTCAGAAAGATGGCACTTGTATCCCCTGCTCTCTTCTCTATGAGTAGCGAGTAACCATTTCTGGACAAAGGATGGTCCTTCCTTTCCTTTCCTTCCCTTCCCTTCCTCTCCCTTCTCCCCCTCCCTTCCCCTCTTCCTTTCCCTTCCCTTCTCTTTCTCCCTTCCCTTCCCCTCCTTTCTTCCCCTCCCTTCTTCCCTTCCCTTCTTCCCTTCCCTTCCCTTCCCTTCCCCTCTTCCCTTCCCTTCCTCTCCCTTCTTCCTCTCCCTTCTTCCCTTCCCTTTCCTTCCTTTCTTCCCTTCTTCCCTTCCCTTCCCTTCTTCCCTTCCCTTCCCTTCCCCTCCTTTCTTCCCTTTCCTTCTTCTCTTCCCTTCCCCTCCCTTCTTCCCCTCCCTTCTTCCCTTCCCTTCTTCCCTTCCCTTCCCTTCCCTTCCCCTCTTCCCTTCCCCTCTTCCCTTCCCTTCCCTTCCCTTCCCTTCCCTTCCCTTCCCTTCCCTTCCCTTCCTCTCCCTTCTTCCCTTCCCTTTCCTTCCTTTCTTCCCTTCTTCCCTTCCCTTCCCTTCTTCCCTTCCCTTCCCCTCCTTTCTTCCCTTTCCTTCTTCTCTTCCCTTCCCCTCCCTTCTTCCCCTCCCTTCTTCCCTTCCCTTCCCTTCTTCCCTTCCCTTCCCTTCCCTTCCCTTCCCCTCTTCCCTTCCCCTCCCTTCTTCCCCTCCCCTCTTCCCTTCCCTTTGAATTTGCAGGAGCTCCAAATACTTTGGAAAGGTTCCCCCGGGGCAATCAGAAGTGCAGCAAATGAGCCTGATGGAGAAGACCAGAGGGGCCTTTTTAATGATCTTTGAAGGAAAGCTAATTAAGTGGAGAACGTCTTTTGTTCCTCATGGATCATTTTCATACAAACTGCTGACCAGCTTCTGTGGATGATCCTAGTTGTCCAAAATGCTAAGCTTGGTTAATGCCAACCCACCCAGGCCTTTAGCCAATTTGCAAAATTTAATTGGGAGGGTAGTTTATGTTTCCATGTCAAATCCCAGTCCAGAAAATGGATTAATCGGGTAACCGGGTTAAATGCATTCTGTGAATATAACCAACATCTGCAAGAAAATAACCAAGTTCAGAGAGCACCAGGGACCCCAAAGTCATTGTACTCCTCTCCGCCTCCTCCTCCTCCTTCCTCCACTCCATAAATCCCACTCCCTTCCAGCACTGATGAGGTTACCTAGTTGGGTGATGAAAACCTGTAAGAAAACCTCCAAGCTCAGAGACCACCGAGGACCCCAGAGTTGCCCCCCTGAGCTACCAAATATCCTCTTCTCTCTGTAATCGGTTTCATATTCCCCGCCCGGGACCCAGATCTGTCAGATCATCTTTTAACCCTGATCAGGATGGGATGGTGGGGGTTGAAACATTTCCATAATTCATCCCGCGGTCTGCAACTTTCCCACACAAAGTTGGCCACATGAATATTTAATAGCGACCTCCCTGGCGATATTAAAAATATATAAAAATCAAAATAAATAAATAAATATTATTCGACTGCAGGCTGGGAGAGAAACGGATAGCATGGGGAAGGGGGTGGAGAGAGGCAGGAGAATTTCAAACAGGGAGAACTTCCCTGGGCAGGCGTCCAAGCACGCCTCTCGAATTGAGACCCACTGGTGCGATTGGTAAATAGAGCCTCCACTGGCAGGAGTACTCTACCTCTACAATGCCCAGAACTACACCCTCCTAGGCAAAATAACAGAACGCTATTGGTCCTGTCTAGGATACCGTCGGCCTCCAGATATTGATTGTTCTAGCCGTAAACTTGTTTCAAGCGGTGGCCTCTTAAAACAATTACAACCCTTAACGGAAAGTGGATTTATTTATTAACGGCAGATGCTCATTGTCTCTAAAGATATAAATTTCTGCATCTTCAAGGGGAGAAAAGAGTACACAATGAGTCCTAAGCATTATCTTATTAATGCGCGATTCATACTCAACATTTAATTACCGAATGGGGAGAAACCACAGCAATAAGAATGGAAGTGTTTGGTTGGTTGATTGATGGATAATCCAACCCCAGAGGAATTCAGTTGGCTTTAAAAGAAAACTCTCCAAACTAGCAATGTCCTACCGCCAAGACCAGGGTTAACACAGTAACCAGTTTGCTACTGCAAGACCATTGAGGGGTTACTGGCTGCTTTGATAGTTGGTCTGGTGTTAATCCTGGTTAGTTAATCCCCTATTTATCTGGGTGTTGTTTGCTGGCCAGGAGATATCTTGGTTGTTTTCTGGTGAGGTTTTCATGGGCGCATTTCATCGTTTCATTTTGAAGGGTGTGTAAATGTTATTTATCTCTGTGTGCCTGTTGATGGCTGATTTGTCTGAATGCTGAGCTTCCAGGCATTCCTTCGCGGTGTTGGACTGAACTAGATCTAGTTTCCCAGCTGAAACTGAGATTAAGTCTGTCACACTCCCATCCACACCGACACAGGACAGGCCACTGGTACATAAAAAAAGAGCAAACCTCACTCCCTTCTAGCATTGATGATAATTAACCTAGTTGGGTAATGAAATGTCTGTAAGAAAACCATCTAGCTCAAAGAGCTCCAATGACTCCACAGTCCTCCTCCTCTCCTCCTCCTCTTCCTCCTCTTCCTCCTCCTCCTCTTCCTCCTTCTCTTCCTCCTCCTCCTCCTCTTCCTCCTCCTCCTCTTCCTCCTCCTCCTCTTCCTCCTCCTCCCTCTTCTTCTCCCTCCTCTTTCTCCTCCCTCCTCTTTCTCTTCCTCTCTCTTCCTCTTCCTCCTCTTCCATCTCTTCCTCCTCTTCCTCCTCTTCCTCCTCCTCTTCCTCTTCTCCTTCTCCTCCTCCTCCTCCCTCCTCCTCCTCCTCCCTCCTCTTCCTCCTCCCTCCTCTTTCTCCTCCCTCCTCTTCTTCCTCCTCCTCCCTTCTCTTCCTCCTCCTCTTCCTCTTCCTCTTCTCCTTCTCCTCCTCCTCCTCCCTCCTCTTCCTCCTCCTCCTTCTCCTCCTCCTCCTCTTCCTCTTCCTCCTCTTCCTCTTCCTCCTTCTCCGGTTCAGTACAGTTCTGAACCGAAGAAGCTTCTTGGATGTGAAGCGAAATGTTTTCCAAGGAAAAAAAAAACCTAAGAAAGTCTAGACAGTTTTGAAAAAAAAAGCACTTTTGGGACAGCCATGACCCTGGATGATTCTCCAATTATTCTGGATTCCTTTTCTTCTGGCTAAGAAGATCCAGAACACCCCCCCCCTTGAAATTTCCTAGCGAAAACACCCCCTTCAGCCTATCGAATATAGAAGCCTCGAAAAGCTGACATTGGGTTGCCAGGAAGGAGAAATCCAGTTTGCTGGTGCAAAGTCACGTCCAAATGTGTTCTACACACACATTATAATTCGGAACTTTGCAAAATCAGCACCAGGATTTGCCTGCCAGGCTGGGGGTGACCTTTATTTTTAATTAAACGCCACTGATTGTTCTGTATGCTGACTTAATAGCCCAGGTTCACATTTCCTAGCAAAGAAAATAAGGGTGGGGGAGAGGAACCCCGGATGAACAAGCAAATTCTTCTCCCCAAAAAATAACCAGATCCTTTTTAGATCTTCCTCCCCTATCGCTAAGATCTCTGGTCAGGCGTTAAAGCGGCCGCAAACGGAACAAATCCAGTTTTTTGGTTCGTCCTGTGCTGCTGTGTTGTTTTGTTCTCAGTTCTTCCGACTCGCAGGGATGAAAAAGAAAGAATTACTGACAAAACCGAGGAGGAGAAACCACCTTTCAACTCAGCCAAAATTGCTCGTTATGATGTTTTCAAAGACTGTTCCCTCCCCCCACTCCACCCCTCCAACCCTCCCCTCCTCCCATGTGAAGTATTTTCCCTGCATGGAGAAACGATGATTATTTCGTGCAGCTTAAGCTGCGGCTTTTTTGCACCAGACCAAGGTCAGGAAAAGCGTGTTTTCCCCTGGCTTTTTTCCCCTGCCCCTTCTTTCCCCCCAATTTCCTTGGCAAGGCCTTTCCATCACAGGCAGTTCCTCGGCTTGCAACGGTCTGTTTAGTGACCGTTCATCATAAATTGTATAGAGAGAACACCCCAGTATATAGTATGGCTAAATACAGTACTGTAATCCACTTGGCTTTCAGTAAAGTATACCTTTCGCTAGAAACGGAGTCGAGGGTCTTTCTCGCCTAAAGGACCAAATCACGGCAGGCCTCCTGACAGTCAGGTTGCAACAGCGTGCGCAGGCAGAACATCTGTGCTCGGCGCCCCATCCCTCCCGTCAACCTTGGGAGATGATCAGTGTGTTTGCAGAGTGTTAAATAAGGCAGAAAATGGATCACGTCTCGCTAAGGGAGAAAAATGAAGCCAAACGGAGGAAAATAATAACGGAGGGTTATAACAATGAGGCAGCTGTTGGGAGCCATTGAAAGGACATAGCCATTGTTGTAAAGACATGTGGATGTTTGCTGGTTCACAGTGTTTCGTACACAACCTGTAGGCACTGGGCATCCGATGCACAAAAACTGGCCTCTATCGATGGCCCCATTAACTTAGGGAGGGATAGAATAGAATAACAGAGTTGGAAGGGACCTTGGAGGTCTTCTAGTCCAACCCCTTGCCCAGGCAGGAAACCCTACAACACTTCAGACAAATGGTTATCTAACATCTTCTTAAAAACTTCCAGTGTTGGAGCAGTCACAACTTCTGGAGGCAAGGAGTTCCACTGATTAATTGTTCTCACTGTCAGGAATTTTCTCCTTAGTTCTAAGTTGCTTCTCTCCTTGATTAGTTTCCACCCGTTGCTTCTTGTCCTGCCTTCAGGTGCTTTGGAGAATAGCTTGACTCCCTCTTCTTTGGGGCAGCCCCTGAGATACTGGAAGACTGCTATCATGTTGAAGAAATTTGCTTATCTGCTCATCGAATTTGAAAAGGCAAAATCTGGAGCTCTGGCTTTTCCGTTCAGCCAGGGGTTCCCAACTGCAGAATCAATCGATTGATCCGAATAGAGCAGGAAGGGACCTCGGAGGTCTTCTAGTCCAACCCCCTGCTTAGGAAGGAGACCCTACACCACTTCGGACAAATGGTTATCCAACCCCTTCTTAAAAACTGCCAGTGTTGGAGCCATTCACAACTCCCCATTCCAGGGGAGACATGATAGCAATGTTCCACTATCTCAGGGGCTGCCCCCAAGAAGAGGGAGTCAAGCTATTCTCCAAAGCACCTGAAGGCAGGACAGGAAGCAATGGGTGGAAACTAATCAAGGAGAAAAGCAACTTAGAACTAAGGAGGAATTTCCTGACAGTGAGAACAATTAATCAGTGGAACAATTTACCTCCAGAAGTTGTGAATGCTCCAACACTGGAAGTTTTTAAGAAGAGGTTGGATAACCATTTGTCTGAAGTGATGTAGAGTATCCTGCCTAAGCAGGGGGTTGACTAGAAGACCTCCAAGGTCCCTTCCAATCGGTTATCCTGTTAAGATCAGTAAAATCCCAAAGCATTGTTCTGTCAGCGAGGGAGAATTTTCAGCAAAAGCCCGACTCCTGAACACAGCAAAAAAAGTCAATTATTGGGGGAAAGTTGGGTTAAAAAGACTCAAATCTGATAGATTCTCAGAAATGAAATTGGATGTTTTTTTTCCCCCTACTTCCTCACATCGAGGTGTCATTTTCAGTCATTGTTAATAATTGTATAGAGACCCAAGCGTTTCTCTTTTGAATTACTGAAATGACCCATTTTCTGGCTTTTTACAATGCCAGTACCACAAGCCGGAAAACCAAGGGAGTTTGTCCGGCAACTCATGCTGCAAAACACACACACACACACACACACACACACACACACACACACACACACACATTCTGAGCTTAGCAAAATGTGTGAACAGAGTTGCTAGGATATGCAGCGGCGAAGCGGATTGCGTGACTTCAGCCAGGGGTGAAAAATCCATATTTTTTTTTACTACCGCTTCTGTGGGCGTGGCTTGGTGGGCGTGGTGTGGCTTGATGGGCGTGGCTTGGTGGGTGTGGCAGGGGAAGGATACTGCAAAATCTCCGTTCCCTCCCCACTCCTGTGCAAAATCTCCATTCCCACCCACTCTGGGGCCAGCCAGAGGTGGTATTTGCCAGTTCTCCGAACTGCTCAAAATTTCCGTTACCGGTTCTCCAGAACTGGTCAGAACCTGCTCGATTTCACCCCTGCCTCAGCCTCTTGGAAGTTAGATGGCATTGCGACTCCATCCAAGCCACCTTTGATATATGCTCGTGGTATGGAGACAATAACTTGGTCCTTAACACCAATAAGACAAGGATCTTATAAGGGACTATAGAAAGAGTAGATCAAACATCCAGCTCTTGCTTAACAATGGAGAACAGCAAGTGTCTAGTTTTAAGTTTCTGGGTGCTATCCTATTCTGGGGTGCTCACATTGCAGCAACTGGTCAAAGGGGCCCAGCAGAGATTATACTACCTAAGACTTCTCAGGAAACAACAACTGAATGGAAAACCACTGGTGACCTCCTACCGCTGCACCATAGAGAGTATTTTAACTTAACTGCACCTGTGTTTGGTTTGCCAATGGCACAGTGGCAGATAGGACAATGCTCCAGAGGGTTAACATCATTGCCCAGAGCAGGGGTCAGCAACCCGCTGCTCTGGAGCCATATGTGGCTCTTTCATCCCTCTGCTGCAGCTCCCTCTCGCCGGCTGGCTCCACAATTGATAGAGGAAAAATTGATAGAGGAAAAAGGACGTCGCGCTACGAGGATACTCTACGATGGGGGAACTGGACTTCCGGTCGGCTCCAGAATTGAACGGGGAGCTTCCAGTTAGGATCTTTGTGGCTCTTTGAGTGTTTAAGGTTGCCGACCTCTGGCCCAGAGGATCATTGGTTGCCCTCTCCCTTCCTTAGAAGAGATTTAGGATTTAGGATTTATTAGATTTATATACCGCCCTACTCCCGGAGGACTTTATTGCTCCTGCTGCCTTAAGAAAGTTCAAAACATTCTTAAAGATCCATTTCATCCTGGGCACCCTTTTTTTTTTTTTTGAACTATTACCATCTGGCAGCCGGTACAGGTCAATAAAAACAAGGACAAATAGGATGGAAAAACAGCTTCTATCCCAGGGCTGTAACTATATATTGAATTCTACTGTATAGTGCAATATTAATGCAGTACCAGGGGTTTTCAGTACGGAATGTGAAGGATTGGTGTTTGTGTTTTATTTCTATAGTTTTCTTATGTATAATGTATAATAACATACATGAAGATGGCATTTAATTTCATTGTAAGAGGTGCAGTGACAATAAAGGAAACTAACTTCATCTCTTGCGACCATGTTCCTACCTGAACAATTGCAGTGATTCACTTAACAGCTGTCTCGCTTAATGACAGAAATGCGGGTTCAGCTCGGTTGTGAGCATACGTTGAAGGCTACCCAGGCAAGAGTCTTACTGGAGTTCTCGTAGGTTCAAAAGAATTCTCAAATTCTCTTGATTCCTTGCACAATTTTAATTGGATCTCTTCTGGGTCTCCTGGATTCCGAGAGAGAGAGATTTTCGACTTCAAAATTGTGTCAGTTTTTTTTTTTTAAAAAAATGTCATCCTGAAAGATGGAAGATGGGCAGCCCTGAGTCACACCAGCTCGGTAGCTGTCTGTTAATGTAATCCTACAGGCATTTTTTTGCAAATCTTCCGTGCCTGTCGGACTTTGTGCAAAGCATCCTTCACTGGATCATGGAAAGGACTCACATTTGACATCTCGCGCCAGAGTTAGTTGCTTAGCTTCAACTTCGGCTCATTAGCGCGTTGTGCATTTCCAGCCTAAACAGTTAGTTAGTGGCCTGGGGTGTTACATAAATGCAGAAGAACTTGATTAATACAGAGATGGACGCTTGGGAGAGAGAATATGGTATGCCAAAAAAGCCAACACAGTTTTAGGCTGCATAAAGAGAAGGAGAGAATCAAGATCACATGAAGTGTTAATACCACTTTATAAGGCCTTGGTAAAGCCACACTTGGAATACAGCATCCAGTTGTGGTCGCCACAATGTAAAAAAAGATGTGGAGACTCTAGAAAGAGTGCAGAGAAGAGCAACCAAGAGGATGAGGGGACTGGAGGCTAAAACATAGGAAGAACGGTTGCTTGAACTGGGTATGTCTAGTTTGATGAAGAGAAGAACCAGGGGAGACATGATAGCAGTGTTCCAATATCTCAGGGGCTGCCCCAAAGAAGAGGCAGTCAAGCTCTTCTCCAAAGCACCTGAAGGCAGGACAAGAAGCAATGGGTGGAAACTAATCAAGGAGAGAAACAACTTAGAACAAAGGAGAAACTTCCTGACAGTTAGAACAATCGATCAGTGGAACTCCTTGCCTCCAGAAGTTGTGAATACTCCAACACTGGAAGTTTTTAAGAAGAGGTTGGATAACCATTTGTCTGAAGTGGTGTAGAGTTTCCTGCCTAAGTAGGGGGTTGGACTAGAAGACCTCCAAGGTCCCTTCCATATTCTATTCTATTCTATTCTATTCTATTCTATTCTATTCTATTCTATTCTATTCTATTCTATTCTATTCTATTCTATTCTATTCTATTCTATTCTATTCTATTCTATTCCATTCCATTCCATTTACATTGTGTCATAATTTATGATCCTTTTTCCCCCTGCAAAAGGATGTATTGTTGGTACATGACACCAGAGAAATGATCCAAACAAATGTTTCAAACCAGGGTTAAAAATATGAAAAAACGTGAGATGTTTTATGATGCATGGTGGATTGGTGAGCAAGCTTTTGATACCAATTCATAAAAATGATGCAAAAGAGTTTGAAGATTAATGAAGAAAGCAGAACTCTGTTTATCGCGACTTATGGGCCAAAATGAGAACAAACTGATGTTAAGACTGATTTTCTGGGTGGTAATTGCAACAAGATTATATTTTTTTATATTTTTTTATTTTTAATTAAATTTATATGCCACCCTTCTCCGAAACTCAGGGCGGCTTACAATGCATTAAGCAATAGCCTTTATACTTTTGTATATTTTATACAAAGTCAGCTTATTGCCCCCACAAACTGGGTCCTCAAACTGGATATATATGTGTGTGTGTGTGTGTGTGTGTGTGTGTGTGTGTGTGTGTGTATTACTAATATCTCCACAGTGGAGGAATGGACTTTGCAGAAATGCTGAGACTGACCTCTCTGGTCAAGGGGGAAAAAAAATAAAAATAATGAAAAGGTTTTTGAAAGACTTCTGTGTGACCTCTTATTAACTTTTTGCTGAAGGGAAGGGAAAAAAATGACACAATGATTTATAGGTTTCAAAAATACGAAAGATGCCGATGAAATGAGAGGATGAAGGAATTTATACAATCCCTACAATTTGCTATAAAATTGTACAACATATGTCAAAAAGTAAAAATGTTATCGTCACCTGGTCAATTTATTTGGTTCTGCAAGGAAATGCTTGAGATTTCCAGGGTTTGACATGAACTGGCTACCTCTATCCAAGGTGCTGAATCTGGGAGCTGAAATCCAGTTTTTAGCTGTGTGTGAAGACAGATGGCCAATTATGGTTGGCCTCTGCCGGATGGATTCTTGTACTGGCAAGGGTAGGACCGATGACCTCTGGGTTCCCTTCCAACCCTTCAATCTTGTCCAATCTTCCTACAGGTGTGTAAATGGCATTCAGGAACTGCCACTTTCCAAGGCAGTTGATGGTATGCCTTCAAGGAATCCTAGTCTGAGGATGAACACCAGACTGTTCTGGAAAAGGCTCTGGAAAGGATTGTTGTATGATGCTTCCTTCCTTCTTTTCTTCCTTCCTTCCTTCCTCCTTCCCTCCCTCCCTTTTTCTCTTCCTCTTCTTTTTCTTTCTCCTCCCTTCCTTCTCTTTTCCTTCCTCCCTTCCTTTCTTTATTCATCCATCCATCCATCTTTCCCTGTCTCCCCTTCCTTATCCCTCCCCGACTCTTTTCCCTCCCTTTTCTTTCTCCTTTCTCTCTCTCTCTCTCCACCTCCCTCTCCTCCATCCATCCACCCATCTATCCATTCATCTTTCTCTTTCCCTGTCTCCCCTTCCTTTCTTCCCTTCTCTTCTCCCTCTTTCTTCCCTCTCCCCTTCTCCTTTCTCTCTCTTTCTCTCTTCACCTGTCTCCTTCCTTCTATCTTTCAGCCAGCCATCCATCCATCCATCCATCCATCCATCCATCCATCCATCCATCCATCCATCTTTCTCTCTCCCTGTCTCCCCTTCCTTTCTTCTCTTCTCTTCTCTTCTCTTCTCTTCTCTTCTCTTCTCTTCTCTTCTCTTCTCTTCTCTTCTCTTCTCTTCTCTTCTCTTCTCTTCTCTTTTCTCCCTCTCTCTTTCTTTCTTTCCCCCTACCCTTTCTTTCACTTTTCTATCTCTCTCTCTCTTCACCTCCATCTCCTTCCTGCCTGCCTGCCTGCCTGCCTGCCTGCGTATGACACCAGCAATGGCTAGAGAAATGCACTGTTTTTTCCGGTTTCCTAGTATGATTTGATTGCTTATTAGTATCCTATGACTATCACTAAGTGTTGTTATCTTATGATTCTTGACGGATTTATTGGATGCTTTCCTTACGTACACTGAGAGCGTATGCACCAAAGACAAATTCCTTGTGGGTCCAATCACACTTGGCCAATAGAGAATTCTATATAAAGAAAAATTACTACCTTTTAGCCACTAGCCTCTCAAATAAATGCTAGGACGTGTCCTTTCACCCCCAAACCATCGGTCCCCAAGTCTCTTCTCCTTGGAAAGACATTCTCGTCCCATCACAACCCTGAGTGAGTCAGAATTGGCCCAGGGCACACATCCAGAGGGTTCATGAAACCGGCCGAAGCAATTTTCCTTTTCCTTTCTGGCCCACCAGAATAACCAACGAAAAAGCTCACCCAGGTGCAAGGAAGCTGCTTTGAAGGCGCCCCTGCCAGCAGCAGAGATCCCTGCTACCTGTCCAACCCGCACTGCATAACGGGGAGGTGGGGAGGAGGAGGAGGAGGAAGACGAGACCCTCTCCCCCCCAGGATTGAAAGTTGAAAGGAGGGTGAAGGGTAAGACTTCCATTGGAGAATCTGCAGGAAATGTAGCCTTGAATGCGTCACCTCTACAGACCTCTGGGGGAGTGAAATTGGAGAGGGAGACCCCAACCGGTGTGCCTCCTTCTTCTGCATGTGATATCCCCCCCACCCCCACCCCACACCTCCAAAACGATTTACTGTGTAGATGCTTTGCTACACAGGCGCTTGGTTGACCGTGCAAGGAATGTGCGTATAAACCGAGGCAATCAGAGCAAGGAAGCAAGGAACCGAGCCAGGGGGCGGGGGGGAGAAAAGGGAAGCCCCCGCCGCAGCTCTCCCTTCCAGTCAGAAACTGCCAGGAGAGCCGGAAAGGAATCGGGTTTGTTGGGATCTGGAGGCTGGAGAAAGTTCTTCTGGGGCGGCCTGGACCCTTGGCGGCCCCTCATCCCACCCACCCCACCCCCTGGCCTGCCTGCCTGCCTTACCTGTCTACCTGCTGCTTCTTGTGCTCCTTTAAGGGTTGTTGTTTTTTTGTGTTTTTGGGGTGAGGTTGCGGAGAACCGAGGCCGGCTCAGAAGGCTGCTTGCGGCGGACTGGAGGGGGGTTGAAGCTCGGGGCTGGAGACCAAGAGCCCCCCCCCCTCTTCCGCCCCCCACTCCAAGAGGGACCGGACCGGGCAGGCGCTGAGTTGAGTTTCTCCCGAGTTGTCATCATCCCTCGGGAATTGGAGCCGGAGTGGAGGAATCGGAGGGTCTCGGGCGCCCGGAGCTAGATCGGGACTGTCTCGGCAACCGACGCAAGGGAAGTCGAGGCAAGCTTTGCCAGCCGTCCACCTGGGCGAAAGGGAGATGAGCCACCGCTTCCAGCAGCCACCAGCTTCGAACGCCGCTTCCAGCCTCCGATGTCTCTTCTGCGCCGCGGGGGTCGCTCTCCACGCGAGTTCCACTTAGGACCCGCCGGTGCGTGGCGGGGAAGCGGTTGGGTCCACCGCTAAGGAGCTTTCAAAGCCCCGGAGTGGGCGAAAAAGGAGCCTTGGGGGGGACAAATTGGGAGGAAACCCCCTCCTCTCCCCCCCCCGTCTCTCTCTCCTCTCGCATCCCCACCGATCGCCCCGATCGCCTGTGCTTTCCGGCTGCTTCCCGCGCGTGGCACCCAGCTCGCCTCTTTATGACATTTGGAATTAAAGTTTGGGTTCCTGAAAAAAACAGCCAAGATGCCGTTTCATCCCGTGACGGCCGCTTTGATGTACCGGGGCATTTATACCATCCCCAACATATTGGCAGCGGATCCCAATCCGGTGGAGATTCCCGAAGACGAATTGGAAGGTACCGAGAAAGGAAATGGGGCTGCGCGGAGTGGGATGGGAAAGAGAACGCCCGGGAGTGGGGGAAAAAAAAGGGGGTGCGCGTGGTGGGGCGTCCTTAAACCCAGGAGAAAGGCGGGGGGGAGGGGGGTGCAGCGGCTTCGGGGAAGGGGCGCTGGGTTGGTGCAGGAGGAGGACATTACCCCTACCCCCACACCCCCAAACCCCGGGAAAGCGAAGCCGGTAAACAAGCTCAAAAAAAAAACAACAACCCCATAAGTGCCGAGATTGTTCTGACGTGCGCGCGGGTGTTTTTGGATGCCTAGCGGAGCTTGGCGCTTTTGCCGCGGTAGAAGAGGAAGGAGAGAGGTCTGGGGAGGGGGGCGAGGGGGGGGGGGAGGCGAAAGGGGCGGGTAAGGAACTCTAGAGGTCTGTATGTATGTGTTTTTGTGTGTGTGTTGAGTTGGTCTACCTCGCAGGGTTGTTCGGAGGAGGGGAAGGCGAAGGAGAGGCGAGGCGGCGAGGAACCCAAAAGGGACACGCCAGGGATCTGCTTCCAACAAGCACACCATCACCTCTCCGGGTGGGGAGGCACAATTCATCTCGGGGGGAACCTGGGGAATCAGAGATTGAAAGTGGGGAGCCGGGGAGGGGGAGACGCGTGGAAATCCGGCTGGAAACCACTGCAACGGCGTGTGTCTATTGGGGTGGGGGGTGTGGGGGGGGGAGAGACCAGTTGGAGACGTGCTGGCTGGGCATTCCGGCTTAAAATGAGCCCAGGAGGAATCGTTCTCGCGTGGGGGAGGAGGGGGGAGCGGCGGAGAAGAAGGGGAGCTTCCCGACGCCCCCTCCTCAATCTACCCTCTCCCCCCCCCCCCCACTCCCATCCGCTGTTTTTGCAACAGCAAGAGGCATTTCCTGCAGTCTGAGCGCGGGAACAGGTAGCGGCGGGGGCGGCAGTCTCCTTCCAAGCAGCTCTCTGGACTTGTGTGTGTGTGTGTGTGTGTGTGGTTGTGTGTGTGTGTGTGTGGTTGTGTGGGGAGGAGGTGGGGTCGTCCTGTGATATAAACACCCTCTGCGGCGCCTGAAAAATCGGAGTTGCAACTTGGAAAGGTGGCTGCCCACTTCGCCCCTCTTCTCATTCTACCCCTTCCTTCTTCCCTTCCTGACCGCCACACACCCACCCACCCATCCCTTTCAGCCCCTGAGGCCGCCGATCCTAACCCACCCACCCGTCCCCCGGAGGAGAAAGAACTCCCTGCTCCCTCCTCATCCACGCGTGGCGGTGAGCCGCCTCCTCCTCCTCCAGCCTTCGCGCGGCTGCATCGGTGCGACAACAGAAAAAACACACAAGTCTGGGGGGTCCCTGGGTTATGGGGTGGGTGAGCGAGGGGAGTCCTGCCGCTACCTCGGAAGGTATTTGAGGTGTGTGTGGGCATATTGGGTAGTGAGGAGTGGGCATTTCTCTTCTTCTTCTTCTTCTTCTCCTCCTCTCTCTTTCTCCCTCTCTCCTCTCCTTCCCCACCGCGGCAGATTTTCCCGATGGCGTCGTCTCTGGATTGGATTTTCCGAGGGGGTCCACGCGGAATTGCGGAGAGGGGTTGGGAGTGGGGAGGGGGGGGGTGTCGAGCTGTCAATCTCTCTTTCTCCGCCTTGACTGCTTCTCTCTCTCTCCCCCCTCCCATCCTTCCTCTCCCCCGCCGTCTCCCCCCTTGCCCCCCCCTCCCCAGCTCCGCATGGATCGATCGTTGGCCAAAGTCACGCAGGACTGTGTTTATACATATTTTAGAACCGATCTCGGCTGGCTGGTGAGATTGGCAGCGCCTTGTTTTTTTAAAAATGGGAAGGGAGGGGAAGGGAAGGGAGGAAACAGTGCGCCCCACCTGAATTCAACAGGTCCGCCTCGGAAACGGCCGGCCAAAGAGCCTCGCGGGCTGCCTTGGACCGAGTGAGTCCGTGGATTCGTCCTGCCGTGGGAAGCTTGCCGGGGAGCTCTCTCTGATCTTCGGCGCGTGATCAAAAGAGAAAAATCGCTAGCATTCAACCCGTGTCGGCTTCACGGGTTTTGCCACTGGAACCAGTCTCAGGCCACTGCGTGGGGGATCTTCCTTCCACCCGGGTCAAAATTGCGACCTAGGAGAGAAGGAGAGGGTCTAAGGGGGTCCCTGCAGCCTTCCCCGGAGGGCCAAAAGCTCACCAAGAAACCCCAATTCTGGCAGCTTCCTTCCCACTCACCCACCCTCAAAGGGACCCCAGAAACAGCTTTCCCTGGTCTATTTGCCCCCCCTGGGAAATTTAAACCCATCCACCCCCTCTATTTTTGGCCCTGTCCCCTGCAGCCATTCAGGGAAGGGGCTTCAGCTGCATACAAACAGTCATTTTCATCCCCCCCCCCCCAAAACCCCATTCAGAAACTGCCCAAGTGTGTCTAAACTCTTTGGCTTGAATTGTAAATAAACAAACAAATAACATTTGGGGAAAAAAACCTTCAAAGGAAAAAAAAACTGGTTTAACTCTCTGGGGCCCTCCAAAATGAACCAAGTTGCTCTGCCTTCTCTAGACAGATAGCAACAGATTTTAACTGGGTGGGTTTGGCTGGTCTGGATTTCTTTTCCCCCGTTTGCACAAAAAACCGGGATCAGGAATCACGATGGATCCCTGGGGACGGCTTGGCTCCTGGGGTTTGTGGGCGCTCCATCGTTTTTTCACGAAAGATTCGGAGAGGGTTGGACTGGATGACCTCTGAGGCCCCCTTCCAGCCCTAGGATTTCTAGGATGGCGAAGGGAAATTTGTTCCCCTCTCCCAACGGGCCTCCATGGGTGCAGCAGGCTTTGAATCTCCCATCCTTACCCCCCTCCCCTCATTCAAAAGTATTATTTCAAAAGGGGCAGAAATAGCTTTCAAATAGATCCACTTTGCACATCCCTCTCGCCAACCTCCCAAAATCAGGATTGTTTTCCCACTGTAGCCTCCTTTTCAATAAGAGAGGTTTTTTTTTTTTTTTTACTCACCCACCTTGGTTTTGTTGTGTCTGAAATCCACTGGGGTGTTTTAAAAGGGCCTTGTTATTCCTCCATCATCCACCATTCTTTCTTGGCAGCTGGGTCAAATCAGGATCTCAAAACTAACTGAGAATAACAAGAGTTGGAAGGGACCTTGGAGGTCTTCTAGTCCAACCCCCTGCTTAGGCAGGAAACCCTACACCACTTCAGACAAATGGTTTATCCAATCTCTTCTTAAAAGCTTCCAGTGTTGGAGCATTCACAACTTCTGGAGGCAAGGAGTTCCCCTGGTTAATTGTTCTCACTGTCAGGAAATTTCTTCTTAGTTCTAGATTGTTTTTTTTTAAATTAATTAATTAATTAATTAATTAGTTCGATTTATATGCCGCCCTTCTCCGGAGACTCAGGGCGGCTTACAATGCGTTAAGCAATAGCCTTCATACTTTTGTATATACCTGCGTAGTAGGGCTTTCAACCCCCCCTAAGCAGTGTTCTTTTTTATACAAAGTCAGCTTATTGCCCCCACAATCCGGGTCCTCATTTTACCTACCTCGGAAGGATGGAAGGCTGAGTCAACCTTGAGCCTGGTGAGATTCGAACTCTCAGTAATTGTAGGCAGCTGGCAGCTAAGTGCTACTTTAACAGCAGTTTAGTCCGCTGCGCCACCAAG
The DNA here is from genome assembly GCA_038048745.1 of Coluber constrictor foxii. NCBI lineage: Eukaryota > Metazoa > Chordata > Lepidosauria > Squamata > Colubridae > Coluber > Coluber constrictor. The sequence continues at coordinate 20,904,224 of CM075968.1, forward strand.
GCTCTTAGGTTGCTTCTCTCCTTGGTTAGTTTCCACCCATCGCTTCCTGTCCTGCCTTCAGGTGCTTTGGAGAATAGCTTGACTCCCTCTTCTTTGGGGCAGCCCCTGAGATACTGGAACACTGCTATCCTGTCTCCCCTAGTCCTTCTTTTCATCAAACTAGTCATAACCCAATTCTAGCAACTGTTCTTCATATGTTTTAGCCTCCAGTCCCCTAATCCTCTTTATTGCTCTTCTCGGCACTCTTTCTAGAATCTCAATATCTTTGTATCATGGTCACCAAAACTGGACAGTTTTCCTAGGGTAGTAGATTCTAGATATTTATTCTCTATTTCGGGTCGAAACTTGCAGACACTTAAGAGTTGCTTAGCTAGACTAACTGCACCCTGAATGGGCCAATAAAATGCCCCATCGTTGGGACTGGGGACAGGGAGTGGCTTTTGATGCAGAAGATCTTGGTTAAGTAGAAATGGTGGTTGTCAATGTTTTTTCTGGACCTCGAAAGACGGTAGATGCTGCTTTAACCCCCGATCTGTTGTGAAACATTCCCTTATTCAAGGGTAAAGATAAAGGTTCCCCTCGCACATATGTGCTGGTCGTTCCCGACTCTAGGGGGCGGTGCTCATCTCCATTTCAAAGCCAAAGAGCCAACACTGTCTGAAGACATCTCCATGGTCCTGTGGCCGGCATGACTCAACGCCAAAGGCGCACGGAACGCTGTTCCCTTCCCACCAAAGGGGGTCCCTATTTTTCTACTTGCATTTTTTTAACGTGCTTTCAAACTGCTAGGTTGGCAGAAGCTGGGACAAGTCACGGGAGCTCATCCCGTTATGCATCACCAGGGATTCGAACCGCTGAACTGCCGACCTTTCGATCGACAAGCTCAGCGGCTTAGCCCCTGCGTCCCTACTATTCGAGGGTACGGCCCACCAAATCAGTCCTGCCTCATTGCCATTTTCAGAGCTGGTATGTTGTTGTTCGTTTGTAAGCGAGAAGAAGTACTCGATCGAAAAATCACCCAGCCACCTTCTGTGTGCAAAGCACCAAAAAAATAAAAAATAAATAAAAATCATGATTTCCTGGCTTTGCATCTAGAGCCTTTCAACCACTAGCCTAGACTGGCATAGCAGAAGATGGATGGGAGATTTGTACCCTCCGCTCTCAGTTCCATTGTGCCCTCAGATGCCTTCAGAGTTGTGTCCTCTCTACCAACGGGTGCCCTCAAATGCCTCCTTCGAAATGTTCGAGGGAAGCACCAACCGTCCAGGAAGATGTGAAGAGACGTATCTTCAGAGAGATCCTGAAGACATCCTGAAGTTCATTCTGGCCCCTTCCTTTTGCACCTCTCCGGCTGTGAAAAATTCGGGGATTGCTTCTGTTTGCATGCTACATACGTGAGACAGTCCTTCTGTCCCACGTCAAACGAAGAGCCAGGAGCTGCGTAGAGAGCCCAGGAACCCAAGTGTCAGACGATGCTTCAACAGCCATCTCTGGTCTGTCGTGACATCGCTATTACTAATCCAGGCTGGGTTTTTGGGCCATGAATTGTGGGCTGTTCTTTCAGCTGTTTGAGACAGATGCAGTGCACCAGCCTTCTAACTCCACCTAGTCTGGGCCACCGAGCAGCTGTGGGGATATTTACAAAGGCTGAAAAGTCCTACTGGGTGGACATCCAGAGCGTATAGTCCAGAGCATCCAGAGTTTATAGTCTACCCTAACTTCTTGGCTCTTTGCGGGGTCCTTGGTGTTCTCTGGCCTTGGCTGTTTTCTTGGAGATGTTTCATGACCCAACTACATTACATCATCAGTGCTAAATGGGGAGGGAGTTTGCAGTGAGGAGGAGTGAGGAGGAGGAGGAGGAGGAGGAGGAAGAGGAGGAGGAGGAGTTGGAGAAGGAGGAGAATAGTAGGGTCCTTGGTGTTCTCTTGATGGTTTTCATGGAGACATTTCATTAAACCTATTAGATAACATGATCAGTGCTAGTAAGGGAGCGGGGTTACCTTCTGATTATTCGTCAAGAGGGCAAGACACTGTGTGTAAACAGAGAGCAATCTCAACTCCCTCCTAGCACTGAGGCGATCTAATTTGGCAACAAACTGTCTGCAGGAAAACCATTGAGTTTAGAGAACATCAAGAGTTCACCCCTGAGCTGCAAATATTCTCTTCTGCTGGGAGCTGCAAGTATGTAACATAGATCTTAATGCAGCCCTCTTCAACTGGCAGGTGACGTGATTGTACCTGGGAAGCTACCTTATAATCAGATCAGATTAATCCTAAGAGACCCAGTTTTGCTCGATTTAATTTTTTTAAACTCGAGCGTCTCGTTTTCTTTGCCGTCCTTTGGAAGGAAATGGGGTTGTCGTACGTGGCGGAGCACGTCCTCTCTCCTCCTTGATCTGCAAAGCAAATCCTTAGGCCATCCTGGATCCCACATTTTCACGCAACACCACGTCTTCAAAATTGAGGGATGGGATTTTTCAGCTTGGCTTCTGGAGAACAGGTTCAGTCACACATCCCTCACCTGAGAATGTGGAAAGAAGACTAGAAGTAATATTAAATATACAAAAGTATGAAGGCTATTGCTTAACACATTGTAAGCCGCCCTGAGTCTCCGGAGAAGGGCGGCATATAAATCAAAAATTTTTAAAAAATGATTAGTATTGTTTGCGGTTGGTTGAGTTAGTCCTGAAGGCCCTCAACGAGATATCTTATGAGGTTCCTCCATCAATGTCTTTTCCCTTCCTTTTGTCTGTCTTCGCCCCATCCAGAGAAGGAAGGCAGAAGGATGAGGAACCTAACTTAACCTAAACCGTGTTAGGGACATGGTGGCTCAGTGGCTAAGACGCTGAGCTGGTCAATGGAAAGGTTGACAGTTCAGCGGTTTGAATCCCTGGCGCCGCGTAACGGGGTGAGCTCCCGTGACTTGTCCCAGCTTCTGCCAACCTAGCAGTTCGAAAGCAGGTAAAAAATGCAAGTAGAAAAATAGGGACCCCCTTTGGTGGGAAGGGAACAGTATTCTGTGCGACTTTGGCATTGAGTCATGCCAGCCACATGACCACGGAGACGCCTTCGGACAGCGCTAGCTCTTCGGCTTTGAAACGGAGATGAGCACCACCCCCTAGAGTCGGGAACGACTAGCACAGATGTGCGAGGGGAACCTTTACCTTTAACTAACCCAGACTCTCTGGGTTCCCATGAGACTCTGAACCATAGACCGACTAAACCAGCTGGTTTAGTGGTTTCATACTGCCAGAAACTAACTCAGTTATCTCGGCTACTTAACCCTGAATTTAATGTGTTGTCTGAATAGAGCTCCTCGGGTCCTTCTGTGACCTGGTTCAGCAGAGGATGGGAAAGACATAGTCACTTTGCAGAACTGACCAAGTTTTTTTAATTTACGCTTACACTTCTAACTTTACTTAGAAAATTTGTTCCTGTTTGATGTTTGAGTTGGAGCCGTTTTTCATTCAGAAGGTGGGGTTCACACCATATTATCCTTTTCTTTTTCTCCACGACAATCCTCTGAGGTAGGACAGGTGACGAGAGAGAATTAGCTCAGTCACTCCGTTAGATTCTATAGCTGACTATGAGCTGGAATTTGGCCCTCTCCGGCACCAATCTGACACCTTAACCACTACACCACACTGCCTCTGCCTTCTTAAAGTGCGGCCGGAGTGAAGTCCTAAATTATTTAGACTTCGACTAACTTTATTGTCACTTTAAATGTATTTATTTTTATTTCTTTAATTTGTCGCATAATAAATAAATATCATGCCGCCCAACTCCCAATGTACACCAATCGGCACGCATTAAAATGAAAATTTGTTGCATACGGCTCTCAAAGGGTCACACACCGCTCCAATATACACGACATTACCATGACAAAAATATAAACAAATAAACAAATAAAAAATGATTCCTATACCCACATATATTATATGACACAGAGAAACAACAAAATCCAGCTCGAATGTATAAATATGGATGGCGAGAAAATAAACGTATTGTTTAATACAAAATAAAGGCCAGCTTTTAAAAAAACCCTGCTTTTCCCCCCCCTTTTAAATAAAAATTAGCTTAAAATCAATGGCGCGGCTTCAGAAGGGGAAAGAAATTGCCGTTCCCATCTAAAATATATTTTGAATTATGTTTACGATCCTGTGCTGGCTTTGTAATGAAAATCATGTTCTTACGAGAGTGGGATATTTTCGTTTGCTTGCCCTCCAAGGCCAGTTATTTCCATGCAGCATCTTCCAAAGGAGATGAAATAAAGGGCAATGTTTGGATGAGAATGGCTTAGAAATGGAACTGGGGACTTGTTCTCCAAATAATAATAATAATAATAATAATAATAATAATAATAATAATAATAATAATAATAATAATAATAATAATAATAATAATAATAATAATAATAATAATATCAGCCAGCTAAAAGCAGGTTGGTTTGCAGAAGCAGCTCGTTCAGTTCCGAATTGTTTTTCCGCCTTGATGAAAAGACTCCATCCCACCAATTTTTCTAGCTTCTTTGAAACCTGCATGGAGAAGCTGCTCATAACTCAGAGTAACAGATTAGGAAGGGACCCTTGGAGGTCTTCCAGTCCAACCCCCTGCTCAGGCAGGAAGCCCCATATACCATGGCGGACAAATAGCTGTTCAATCTCTTCTTAAAAACCTCCAGTGTTGAAGTACCAGCAGCTTCTGAAGGCAAGCCGTTCCACTCATTAAACGCTCATTGAATCTGCAAAAGAAATGGACTGGACTGGACTGGACCGGACCGGACCGGACTGAACCAGACCAAACCGGAATGGAATGGAATGGAGTGGAGTGGAGTGGAGTGGAGTGGAGTAGAGTAGAGTAGAGTAGAGTAGAGTAAAATAGGGTAGGGTAGGGTAGGGTAGGGTAGAGTAGAATAGAATAGAATAGAATAGAATAGAATAGAATAGAATAGAATAGAATAGAATAGAATAGAATAGAATAGAATAGAATAGAGGAATGGAATGGAAAGGAAAGGAAAGGAAAGGAAAGGAAAGGAAAGGAAAGGAAAGGAAAGGAAAGGAATAAGGGATGGGATGGGATGGGATGGGATGGGATGGGATGGGATGGGATGGGATGGGATGGGATGGGATGGGATGGGATGGGATAGAATAGAATAGAATAGAATAGAATAGAATAGAATAGAATAGAATAGAATAGAATAGAATAGAATAGAATAGAATAGAATAGAACAGAGGAGTGGAGTGGAGTGGAGTGGAATGGAATGGAATGGAATAGAATGGAATAGAATAGAAATATGGAATGGAATGGAATGGAATAATAGAAGAGTAGAGTAGAGTAGAGTAGAGTAGAGTAGAGTAGAGTAGAGTAGAATAGAATAGAATAGAATAGAATAGAATAGAATAGAATAGAATAGAATAGAATAGAATAGAATAGAATAGAATAGAATAGAATAGAATAGAATAGAACAGAGGAGTGGAGTGGAGTGGAGTGGAATGGAATGGAATGGAATGGAATGGAATGGAATGGAATGGAATAGAATAGAATAGAATAGAATAGAATAGAATAGAATAGAATAGAATAGAATAGAATAGAATAGAAATTATGGAATAGAATAGAATAGAATAGAATAGAATAGAATAGAATAGAATAGAATAGAATAGAATAGAATAGAATAGAACAGAACGATGGCGGGCAAAAGAAGAAGGGGACGGCAGAGAAGGAGGTGGCTGGATGGAGTCACTGAAGCAGTCGGCATGATCGTCAATGGACTCCGGGGGATGGTGGAGGACAGGAAGGCCTGGAAGAACGTGGTCCATGGGGTCACGATGGGTCGGACACGGCTTTGCGACTAACAACAACAAAGAGGTTGTAACATCAGTAAACACATCCCCATGGAGTAACCATTTTATAACCATTTATTCAGTCACAGTTCGAACTTACAACAGAACTATTTAAAAAAAAGGTGGCTTACGCATGCCCCTTGCCGCTTTCCCGCTTTCCCATCAAAATTCAAAGTGCTTGGCAACTGGCATGTACTTATGACAGTTGCAGCATCCCCATGGTCACGTGATCGCCATCGGCAATCCTTTCCCGCTGGCTTCCGACAAGCAAAGTCTCCGGAGGGGAGGGGGAAGCCAAGATTCACTTAACCACTGCCTGATTCACAGTCGGTTAGCGACAGAGACGGAGAGCGGCAAAATGGGGCAAAACTTGCTTAGCGCCCGAAATGTGGGGCTCCGTTTAGGGTTGCAAGTCGAGGCCTATCGGTAAAACCACACACAAAACAGAGCAGTCGGTCTGATGTTCTTTCAGGACTTCAGAATTTCAAGCTTTCCTCTAATTTATTTTTTATTTGCAAGTTAAGGACACGGAAGAGGTCCCTGGAGGCTTCAGAAAGCTTCAAGAAGCCTTGCCTTTCCTTGATTGCATAACCTCTGTTCCATCTCATCACAAAATATTCTGATTTGCTTGCCGTAGCTCGGGGAGCATTCCCCTCCTCTCCAAAATAAATTTCCTGACCCCTGCTGCAGTTCACCATGCCATCCTACGACAAGAAAGTTGTTGGTTCATTTTTTTTTTCCAATCACAGCCGCCGGATTGAAATGTGACAAGCCACACATTCACGCTTACGAGCCGCACAATATTTTCAACAATCCGGAGGGCTGCCGTATGTCTTCATATTTGCTTTTCTCTTTTTTTTTTTGCAGTAAACCTACTCAGAAAAAAAAAACACCCTGTTTTGTTTTTTTTTCCCTTAAGACTCAAAATGAATGGCACCGTTTTGAGATTTCAGCTGCTGGATATTTTGGAACGGAGAAATGAAATGAGAGAGAGAGAGAGAGAGAGAGAGAGAGAGGGAGAGAAAAGGAATGGTGAAATTCCAGGGTAGCCGAAGGGAATTTTGACATGCTTACGTTTTTTTTCAAATGGGGTTTGGAAAAATGCTGTGACCTTCGTTCAGTATGGCAAGGGGAAAATATTGGGGGCTGGGGGGGGGGAAGTGAGAACAAATGAATTTGTGGCTTTAGCAAGCCAGCTTCGAATGGAATCGCCTGGCCTGTGAGGATGGAGAGCATAAATGGGATATTTCCAACTGTTGGAGGGCGCAACGCCACCCCCCCCAAAAAAAACCCCATGTAGCCAAGCCATGTTTATTTAGGAGAGGTGAAGCTGCTTTTTTAAAAGCAACTGTTCCCCCAGATAGAACAGCTGGAGCAACCAAGTGCAAACAAGAAAGTGCATTAACATATCCATTTCGAATTTCAGACCGCATTGGCAAGCAAATGGGGGGGGGGGGTGCGTGTTTAACTTGATTGAAAGCTTTGGCAACCACGTTTGCTAATGTGCAAAAGGCCTTGCTTGGTTTTAAATGTGGGTTGTGGGGAGGGGAGGGGAGAGAGAGAGAAAGAAAGAAGAGAGAGAGAAGAAAGAGAGAGAGGAGATAGAATGATGAGAGAGAGAGAGAGAAGAGAGAGAGAAGAAAGAGAGAGAGAGAGAGGAGAAAGAGAGGAGAGAGAAGAAAGAGAGAGAGGAGAGAGAGTGATGAGAGAGAGAGAGAGAAAAGAGAGAAGAAAGAGAGAGAGGAGAGAGAGAGATGAGAGAAAGAGAGAAAGAAGAGAGAGAGAAGAGAGAGAGAGAGGAGAAAGAGAGGAGAGAGAAGAAAGAGAGAGAGGAGAGAGAGTGATGAGAGAGAGAGAAAGAAAAGAGAGAAGAAAGAGAGAGGAGAGTGATGAGAGAGAGAAAGAGAAAGGAGAGAGTAGAAAGAGAGAAAACATAGAATGATGACAGAGAAAGGGAAAGAAGAGAGAGAGAGAAAGAGAAAGAAGAAAGAGAGGAGATAGAGTAATGACAGAGAAAGAGAAAGAAGAGAGAAGAAAGAGAGAGAGGAAACAGAGTGATGAGAGAGAGAGGGAGAGAGAGAGAGAGAGAGAGAGAGAGAGAAGGCAGCTTCTCCAGGAGTAGATATGGTTATATGGTGCACAGCCAGCAAAATAATAATAATAATAATAATAATAATAATAATAATAATAATAATAATAATAATAAAAAACAAAAGGATGTGTTAATTGAATAGCCAGCTGAAGAAAGACCCCAATTGCAGCTGGAGTGTTAATGCAAAAATTAAGCGATGGGTTGTTTTTGAGCCAAAGGAAAAACAACTCAAAAGGTGAAGAAGGGTGGCATTTGATAAGCCGTCCTTTGCTGTCCAATTGTTAGTTTACATGCAGTTATGGCTCGTGGCCTCTGCTGAGGTAGGAATATATGAGACAAAACAGGGATTCTGAGCCACAGGAGAACAAACTGCCTTGATTTTAGACTGGACCAGGATTCGTAGGTTGAACAGTTGTTGCCCTGTTTTTCTTGAGTTGAGGTCTTAGTAAAACAGAGAACAATAGGAGTTGGAAGGGACCTTGGAGGTCTTCTAGTCCAACCCCCTGCTTAGGCAGGAAACCCTACACCACTTCAGACAAAGGGTTATCCAACCTCTTCTTAAAAACCTCCAGTGTTGGAGCCTTCACAACTTCTGGAGGCAAGTCGTTCTGCTGATTAATTGTTCTCCCTGTCAGGAAATTCCTCCTTAGTTCTAAGTTGCTTCTCTCCTTCATTAGTTTCCATCCATTGCTTCTTGTCCTGCCTTCAGAAGATGCTTTGGAGAAGAGTTTGACTCCCTCTTCTTTGGGGCAGCCCCTGAGATATTGGAACACTGCTATCATGTCTCCCCTAGTCCTTCTTTTCATCGAACTAGACATCCCCAGTTCCTGCAATCGTTCTTCATACGTTTTAGCCTCCAGTCCCCTCATCCTCTTTGTTGCTCTTCTCTGCACTCTTTCTAGAGTCTCCACCTCTTTTTTTGCATCATGGCGACCAAAACTGGATTCGGTATTCCAAGTATGGCCTTACCAAAGCATTATAAATTCATATCAACACTTCACATGATCTGGATGTGCAAAGAGCAGCGACTAAGATGATTAAAGGCCTGGAGATTAAAACATATGAAGGACAGTTTGCACGATTTGGGTTTGGCCATTCTAGAGAAACGAAGGACTAGGGATGACATGATAGCAGTATTCCAGTATTTGAGAGGCTGAGAAGAGAAAGAAGAGGGGTCAGCTTAATTTTTCGAAGTATCTAAAGGCAGGACAAGAAACCATGGATGGAAACTAATCGAGGAGAGAAGCAACCTCGAATGAAGGAGAAACTTCCTAACAGGGAAGACAATCAACCAGTGGAACAGCTCGCCACTAGAAGTTGTGGGCGCTTGATCACTGGAGATTTTTAAGGAGAGATTGGACAGCTATTTATCTGGAATGGTGTAGGGATTCCTGCCTGAGAGGGGGTTGGACTAGAAGACCTCCAAGTTCCCTTACAACTCGATTCTGATTCGGATTCTGACTCTATCCCTCTCATGATTGGCTTTTTTTGGCGTGTGTGTGTGTGTTTTTTTTTGGGTGTTCTGCTAAACTACCCGGGGAATTCTGGGAATTGAAATCCACAAGCTTTCCAGTCATCAAGGTTGGCTACCCCGGTTTAGCTCTTTTCTCTATAAGGTAACTGTAAAAGTTCCCCTCGCACATCCCCTCTTTTTAAGTCTAAAGTTTTATGGGTTTTAAATTTTAATTGTCTATTGGTTTTTTAAATTTGTTGGGCCAAAATTATTTAATTCTTTTATTAATATTTTAGATTTTGTATTGGAGTGCTTTTATTCTTGGCTGTACACCGCCCTGCGTCCATTAGGAGAAGGGCGGTATATAAATTTAATAAATAAAAAATAATAATAATAATGTGCTAGTCCAGGAATTAGCAACCTGTGGCTCCGGAGCCGCATGCGGCTCTTTGGATTCTCTGCTGTGGTTCCATGTCAGGTGATCCCATCACTGGCTGGCCCCGCCCCTCGCCGTCCCCTCCCAGTCACGCCTTGCCAGGCCTGAGAAGGTAAGGGTGACGGCAGGGGATGGAGAAGTGGTCAGGGCAGAACAAAGGGGGGGGGGGAGAAAGGGGGGAGGGAGGGAGAGGAGAGAGAGAGATGTCAAAAGGATTTTGTGATTCCTGGTGTTTTTTTAACAACTGGTTCTTTGCCCTAATGACCGACTGGGTAGGTGTGGCTAGGGGGGGTGTCATGTGACTGTTGGAAGTGAGTGACATCGAGTTGGCCACGCCCACCCAGGTTTTGTGGCTCCTGGTGTTTTCTTTTCTGTGGGAAACGGGTCCGAATGGCTCTTGGAGTATTTAAAGTTGCTGACCCCTGTGCTAGTCTTTCCTGTTTCATCTCTGTTTCAAAGCCGAAGAGCCAGCGCTGTCCGAAGATGACGTCTCCGTGGTCATGTGGCCGGCGTGACTCAACGCCAAAGGCACCCGGAACGCTGTTCCCTTCCCACCAAAGGGGGTCCCTATTTTTTCTACTTGCATTTTTTTTATGTGCTTTCGAACTGCTAGGTTGGCAGAAGCTGGGACAAGGAACGGGAGCTCACCCCGCTACGCGGCACTAGGGATTCGAACCGCTGACCTGCCGACCTTTCGATCGACAAGCTCAGCATCTTAGCCACTGAGCCACCGCATCCCTCTTTTCTCTATAGTCTTTCTTTTTTTACCTTGAAGTTCTGGCCAGGAGCAATGAACTCAGAAAGGCAGAATATTTATCTCTCTTTATCTCCTGTTTTTTTTTTTTAAAGGGAGAGCTTTGAGAAGGTGACAAACTCCAAGGACGTTCCTGAATTGAGCCATCTCTAAATTGCCTTTCCAGGGGGTGGCGGAGCCGTCTTTAGTCTCACTGATACCATCTGCCTTTCAATGAGTTTAACATATGGGGGTTTTTTTTTCCTCCTGCCTTTCTTTCTTTCTTTCTTTCTTTATCTGTTTTGAAGCAACTGATACGCTAGTAAACTGCAATGGGGCTTTGTTGGGGAATTTGATGCCGGAAGGCAGGAATTAAACTTCTGAAATTAAAAAGAAGAAGAAGAAGAAGAAGGAAAAAAGGCACTGCCATCCTTCATAACCACCGCCAGGGTCTTCCAAAAAGAAAAGCAGGCTGGCTGCACCTGTTTGTGGAGGTTTCATTTATTCTTTCTTTCTTTCTTTCTTTCTTTCTTTCTTTCTTTCTTTCTTTCTTTCTTTCTTTCTTTCTTTCTTTCTTCCTTCCTTCCTTCCTTCCTTCCTTCCTTCCTTCTTTCTTTCTTTTTCTTTTTCTTTCTCTCTCTTTCTCTTCTTTCTCTCTTTCTCTCTCTCTCTCCTTCCTTCCTTCCTTCCTTCCTTCCTTCCTCCTTCCCTTCCTCCCTTCTGGCTTTCCTTCTTTCTTTGCTCCTCCCTCCCTCCCTCTCTTCTTCCTTCCTTCCTTCCTTCCTTCCTTCCTTCCTTCCTTCCTTCCTTCCTTCCTTCCTTCTTCCTTCCTCCCTTGCTCCCTCCCTCCTTCCCTCTCTTCTTTCTTCTTCCTCCCTCCCTCCCTCCTTTCTTTCTTCTTCTTTCTTTCTTTCTTTTCTTTTTTTAAAAATAAAATAAAGGCCATCCTCGACTTATGACCATAAGGGAGCCCAAAATTTCTGTTCCTAAGTGAGAGGAGGGGAGGAAGGAAGAAGAGGGGAAGGGAGAGGAGAAATGAGGAGGGGCGGGGAGAGGGAAGAAAGGAAAGGAAGAGGGAAGGGGAAGAGAGGGGAGGGGAGAGGAGGATGAGGAGGTGAGAGGGGAAAGGAAGGGAAGGAAAGGATAGAGGGAAAGGGAAGAGAGGGAAGAGGAGAGAGAGAAGGAAGGAGAGGAGAGAGGGAAGGAAGGAAACAAGAGAGGGAAGGGGAAGAGGAGTGGAGAGAGAAAAGGAGAGGAGGGATGAGGAGGTGAGAGGGGAACAGGGGAAGGAAAGGAGAGGGAAGGGGAAGAGAGGAGAGAGGAGAGGGGGAAGGAAGGAAACAAGTGAGGGAAAGGGAAGAGAGGGGAGGGGAGAGGAGAGGAAAGGAGGGAAGAGGAGGGGAGGGGAAAGCTCCCATGGTGAAGAAGGGAGGGAGAGAGGGAATAAAAAGAAATAGCAAGAAGTTTCCAATTTCCTTTGAAGCATATAATACAATTACAAAATTATCTCTTACTTTATAATTATGAGGGGTGGGGGTGGGGAAAGTTCACTCTTTTCTATTATCCAGTGGGGTTTTTTTTTCCCCCCAATCGTCAAAACCACAAATCATAAGTACATTTTTTTTTAAACTTCCATTTCATGCCAAGTCTCTTGGGCATGGTCGTTGTGGGGGGGGGGGGGGTGGAAATTGGAGAAGGAAGCGCTCTGGATGATGCTTGAGGTTCTCAAGTAGCCGGGGATGCAAGCCTAATAAATAATTAATGGATGCCCTTGTAGGCATCGGATGGTTCTCCTGGGCTTCCTAGAATTCATGCTTTGAAACGCAACGATTTGGCTGCCGACATCAAAAAAAAAAAGGACCATCCTCTCAGTCGAGATAACGTAGCACCTAAGGCCAATCAAGTTACTTGGTGCAAACGAGCCAACTTCCCAGTTTCCTGCTGCTTAAATATCAAGGGAAAGGCATGAAGTCAGTCAGAAATCCTGATTTGAGAATTAGGGAGTGATATTTCTGATCGCCTTCCTACAAAATTGGGGAAGGGGGGGTGGTCATCTCCGCTGCGTTAAGGACCTGGAGTCAATCTTCTCTAGAGCTTCCAACAGAAAACTTGGAGTTAACTTGGACTTAAATCACAGCTGCCCAGGTGCCCAAACAGTCTTCTGAAATTCTCTGCTACATTTCATCATTAACAACCCCGTAACAGGGTGGAGCCTGGTAACTGAATGAAGCTAGCAGAGTGTTTTAATGGCCGGATGCCCTTCCTGTTGCCAATGCAGAGTTTTTGTTCAGGAGACATATTCAGGAGAGAGAGAGAGAGAAATATTTGCCTCTACCTAGAATCGAACTCACAGCCTCCTGATTGTGAGGCGAGAGCGCCACCTCTAGGCCACCACACCACTTCTGCAAAGGGCATTTATCATCATTGTCTTCTTTTAATGACCTCATAATCCCTTGAGAAGTGGAGTCTGGGCAGTTGAATGGAGCTGAGTGTTTACTGGCCGGATGCCCTTCCTGTTGCAAGTACGGAGTTTTGTTCAGTAGATATACTCTCAATGTGCCCAGAGAGAGAGAAATATTTGCCTCTACCTAGGATCAAACTCACAGCCTCCTGATTCTGAGGCAAGAGCTCCGCCTCTAGGCGGAAAGTCACTAGGGAAAGTCTGCTCTTAATGACCGTGGCCATATCCTGTTGAAATCCAGATTCCCTTAAAGGGTCCTTAAAGCCCCCTCCCCAACTTTAGTGCTAGATACAGCGGGTTGAACAAGGATGATCCCCCCCCTCAAATTATCCTGGGATGCATTGCGCTTCGGTTTCAATTTATAGCAATGGTGTTCCCTTTGCTTTCCTGCATGTGAAATAAATCTGCAAATGTCATGCAGATGCGCTTTCTCTCGTTTGGAATCCCCCCTCCCTCCCTTTCGCCGCTGCGTAAAATGATCTCCCACACTTATGGGAAACAGCGGCATAATTCGGCTGAATTAATGCCTTTCCCGGGGTCCGCTGGTAGAAATTGCTTATTTAAGGAACAGACTAATCAAGCGTAAATTCTTAAATGAACTTTAAAAAAAAAGAAAACAGATTCATCCGGTTCGTTATTGCTCCGGAATTGACTTTCTAATTATTTCTTTTTTAATTGAAGAGGCTCAAATCTTCATTGCCCTAAATTGTACAGGGAAGTTTGCAGGTGTAGAAGGAGTGGTATAGAGGCGGAGCTCTCGCCTCGGAATCAGGAGGCTGTGAGTTCGATCCTAGGTAGAGGCAAATATTTCTCTCTCTCTCTGGGCACACAGAGAATATATCTGCTGAATTAAACTCCGTACCGGCGACAGGAAGGGCATCTGGCCATTAAAACACTCTGCTAGCTCCATTCAGTTACCCAAACTCCACCCTGCATGGGATTATGGGGTCGTTAAATGAGGATGATGATGATGTTTGCAGATGTAGAAAGATGTGAGAAGGGAGTGTGTCTGTGTGTATGTGCTTTAACTCAGGATATAAATCGAAGTGGGGCAAGGGGGCTGTAGGTCTTTGTCAGATGCAAAGGATCAGGACCATAAATTGAAGCACATTGGTTCAGGTCTATCCACAAGAATCTAGTCAACTACAGTATCAGTCAGCACTAAATTGGCACTAGATAAGGGTTGATAGTTTATGGCAATGCAAGGATTCTCAACTAATGACATGTTTAACTCCGCCCTCTGCCAGCTCTCGTCTTTGGACCTCCAAGGTCAGGAGAAATGATGCCTTTGATTCTGGATGGGGGGGGTGGTACAACCCCAGACAAAATTAATGCTGAAAGACCTGGAAGTAAGAAGAAATTTTCTGATAGTGAGAACAATTCATCGGTCTCCTGGTGATTGGCCCAAAGTCACCCAGCCATCTTGTGTGTCTAAGGCAGGACTAGAATTGACTGTTTCCTGGTTTCTAGCATGGCGTTGTGGTCCGCCAGCAACATGTGGAGCTGGCAGCGGAGTCAGACAGTGAGGAGGCTGGGGAGGAACATGGGCCAGTCCTGGAGTCTGGGGAAGACCCGGACGAGGGCTCTGCATGGAAGGCAGAGAGGGAGCCAGGGCCATCTGGGAGTGATGCGCTGACTCCCGAGCCCCCCGAGCTGCCAGAAGGCAAGAGCAGCTAAAGCAAAAGGGATGACTCAGGAGTAAGGCCAGGAGATGAATGGCCCCTCCCATAAGGCTTAAAAGAGAAACAAAGGCACTTGGGGCCTTTTGCAGGAAAGCAACGTTGCTAATTCTGTTTCCAGTCGGCATCTCTTATTTGTTTCTGAACTTCGTAGGGCTTTGCCAAGTAAGGCCTTTGGCAGGGTGTCAAAGAAGATAAAGGTTGGTGGTTATCCCAGAGGACTTCTTCCGAAGGATTTGTTTTGCAACTAATAGGGACTCAGCTGTGGCTCTTTGGGCCCTCTGCTGTGGCTCCCTGTCAGGTGATCCCACCACTACCTGTCCCCCCTCACCCTTTCCTCCCAGTCATTCCTGGCAAGGGCAACGGCAGGGGATGGAGAAGTGGCTAGGGCAGAGACAGAGAGATAGAGAGAGGGGGGGAAGAGAGAGGGAGAGAGGGAGGGAAGGGGAGAGAGAGATGTCAAAAGGATTTTTGTGCTTCTCTGCCCTAATGACCATCTTGGTAGGCGTGGCTAGGGGGTGTCATGTGACTGATGGAAGTGAGTGACATCGAGTTGGCCACGCCCACCCAGGTTTTGTGGCTCCCGGTGTTTTCCTTTCTGTGGGAAATGGATCCAAATGGCTCTTTGAGTGTTTAAGGTTGCAGACCCCTGATCTAGACTAAACTGGCTTTGTGGAAACAGAGACCACAAAATCCATCGAATATGTTTTATTTGGCCAGCGAGCAGCAAAATTAAAAAGAAGAAACCAAAACGAAGCAAAGCGGATAAACGCATTAATATGTACGAGCGGCTAGCAAAATAATTCACACAATAATAACCGTCCAAGCTGCATTACCGTGTTAGTACAATTGCTACCCAGGAGAGAGATCTAAATCGCCGATTGATATAAAATAAAAACAAAAACTATATATCCTCTGCAATGAATGGTGACGATATAACAAACCAAGTAATATTTTAACACAAAGGTAAATTTGTCTTTGACCAGTTATAGCTTGCCTTCATTGTTAGTGACACGTACAATGAATGGCTTTAAATCCCCAAAGGAGAAAGTTCGTGTCAAATTTATTGGGCCTCCCCGGGGAATTGATCTACGAGGGGCGCAATGTAAATTGACCTAAATGCCTCTGCAAAATTTACAGTGTAGGATTACGTGTGACACGGACGGTTTCGACCACCTCCAACACTAAATGGGCAAATAGGCTCAGCTACAGGGATTTTTACAATGTCGGCCTTGAAGAAGTGTGGATGGAAGAAGGGAGAGTCTTTAGAGAATCTGCGTCTCCGCTTAGGGAAGGTCAGAGAGACCGCAAAAATGTCTGGAATTCTATCGTTAAAGGGTATTTTGGCTTAACGGCTCACGCTAAAATCTAAAAGATTCTTGGTTGAGCCCACTCTCTCCCTCTCTCTCCTTCTCTTCTCTTCTCTTCTCTTCTCTTCTCTTCTCTTCTCTTCTCTTCTCTTCTCTTCTCTTCTCTTCTCTTCTCTTCTCTTCTCCTCCCCCTCCCCTTCTCCTTCTCCTTCTCCCTCTCTCCTCCTCTTCTTTTCTCCTTCCTTCTCCTTCCCTTTCCCTCCCTCCCTCTTTTCCTCTCCTCCCCTCTCCCTCTTTCTCCCTCTCCCCCTCTCCTCCTGTCCTCTCTCCTCTCCACCCGTTCTATCCTCCCCTCTCCCTTTCCCTCTCTCCTCCTGTCCTTCCCTCCTGTTTCCTCCTTCCTCACCCCCTCTTTCTCCCTCTCTCCCCCCCTCTCCCTCTCCTTTCATCCCCTCCCCTCCTCTCCCCCTCTCTCCCTCTTTCCTCTCCTCCCTTCTTCTCACTCTCTCTTTCTCTCTCCTCTCCTCTCCTCTCCTAGCAGAGAAAGAAATTCAGAAAACATCCTCCTAACTTACCACTATAAAGAAGAGGGGTAAGGACCCTTGTACATTGAGACCGGCAAGCCAGACAGGAAACACAAATCAGACGAAGCTAATTATACTCTCTTATTGTAAGAGAGTAACATTAACAGATTCTGTAACATTAACAGAATCTTGCAGGTCTGAAAATACAAATCTCCCACTGTCTGTTTTGTAGCCTGAGAGAAGTTAGGGAGTTTCCTTCTCTGCCCGTTATGCAGCTGCAGGCTCTGCCTTCTCTTCTCTTATCCTTTCCTCCTGGCTCCCAAGGACATTCGCACATACCATGACATTCACCTATCCATTTGGCCACTAGGCAAGGGCTTCCCAGTTTTTGCTCTCTCCTTCCTTCTCATCATGCATTCAGCCCAAGCTAAGCTACGAATGGTGAGAAATTCCTTCTTCCCTGTACCTTCTCAGGTTTGGCAACAACAGATGACTGTGAATCACCCACAGGAGTGGAGTTGTGAGGGGGGGGGCTTATCTCTGCACTGCATGTTGCCTCCTGTAAAACCCACCGTACAGGACAAATGTCCCCACAACAACCCAGGGCTCAAAGGAGCCCTTCTCGGCTTTCAGCCATCCCTGTGAATCGAGTTGCAGGCGGAGGCTGGATCAGAAGCGTGTTGCTACCTCTGCTGTCCTCCCAACAGAACTGCAGTAGTAAATCTCTCCGCCGCAGCACAATTGCAAAGATTTTGAGTGACTCTCCTCATTTCTAGGTTGAATCTCTCTTTGATGAGCTTCCACCTGTTACTTCTTGTCCTGCCCTCAGAGAACAGGTTGACCCTCCCCCCCCCGTTCTCTGGGACGACCCGTCAAATATTGGAAGAGTTTTATCAAGTCACCCGCTCATCCTTCTCTTTGTTACACTAGACCAGGTGTCAGCAACCTGTGGCTCCGGAGCTGCATGCGGCTCTTTGGGCCCTCTGTTGTGGCTCCCGGTCGGGTGATCCCACCACTGGCTGGCCCCACCCTTCGCCCTTCCCTCCCAGTCACTCCTTGCCTGGCCTGAGAAGGCAAGGGTGATGGCAGGGGATGGAGAAGCGGTCGGGGCAGAGACAGAGAGATACAGAGAGAGGGGGAGAGAGAGGGAGGGAGAGAGAGAGGGAGGGGGAGACAGAGAGATGTCAAAAGGATTTTGTGGTTCCCGGTGTTTTTTTAACAACCTGTTCTCTGCCCTAATGATCAGCTGGGTAGGCGTGGCTGGGAGGGGGTCATGTGACTGGTGGAAGTGAGTGACAATCGAGTTGGCCACACCCACCCAGCTTTTGTGGCTCCCGGTGTTTTCTTTCCTGTGGGAAACGGGTCCAAATGGCTCTCGTTTAAGTGTTTAAGATTGCAGGCCCCTGCATTAGACATACAGGTAGTGCTTGACTTACGACCACTCGCTGAGTGACCACACTTTTGTCACTAAACGAGGCATTTGTGAAGAGAGATTTACCCTGTTTCATGACCTTTCTCGCCAACATTGTTAAGTAAGTTGCTGTGATGGATAAGTGAGTAACCCAGTTGTTAAGTGAATCTGACTTCCCCGTCGACTTTGCCTGACAGAAGACCCCAAAAGGGGATCATATAACCCTGGGACACTGCAACTGTCATAAGTATGAACCAGTTGCCAAGCTGCTGAATTTTAAGCACATGGTCATGGGAATGCTACACAGGTTGTTAACTGTTGTAAGTCACTTTTTTCAGAGGCAGCGTAACTTTGGTCACTAAACGAACTGTTGTAAGTTGAGGACTACCTTTAATCAGTTCTCGCAACCATTCATTGTACGCTTTCGTGCCCAGTCCCCTAATCTTTGTTGCTCTTCTCTTATTTTATTAATTTAAATTTTAATTCTTTTATTCTCTTATTTTACCAGTTATTGGGGGGGATATTGAAGGCGGGGCTACATGTGCGACCCCCATCTCTACCATCTAAATTTCCTGATATTTGGAAATCAATCAATCAATCAATCAGTGCAACGGCTTGCTTCCTGGTGCTCCATAACTGGACAGAGACTGGACAATCATTTGTCCGGGATGATAAAAGATCTCGTTGAAATTCATTGTTGGAATGATTTTTTTTAATGCAACAGCTACAGTAGTATCCAGCCAGTAGATGGCAGTGTTTCGACGTTTGGATCTATGGTATATACTCTATTCTTTTTTGTTCTAAGTAGAGTTTCCTGTTTCCTTACAGTTGTACAGTTGAGCAGTAAAGCACATGGTGACTGTGCTCCTTGTTTGCTCTGTGGTGCTGTAAACATACAGAATTTCTAACACTCCTACTTTGGACTGGAGGAGAAGACCTCCAAGGTCTCTTCCAACCCTATGATTCTATGTTCTGTGTAGTATTTTCATCCTAAGTAAGGAACAGCTCTTTATAGTACGGAACTGGTAGCAAGCATCTTTCCATAGTGTGCCAAACTGTATAATTTGGGGGGTCACAAGAGCTGAGGCCCGTTTGCAGTCCAAGTTATGTCCTAATGAATTAAACCACACTAAGGTTTGACGTGCTCTGATTCACCCCACTTGTACGAACAACTGGCATCTCACAGTGTGATAAACCCGATTTTATTCAGCCTCTTTGTGAGTCCTCTCTAATGAATTGTGACAGGCCCAGAAAATTAAAATTAAGACTGAAGTCTTTTCTTGTGATTACGAGGAAGAAAATGCGGCTGGTTCTTATCTCTACAGAAATGTGCCCAGGCAGCGCTGCAATATCTCCAACGTGAGGACTTTGTCCAAACTGATTTTGGGTCATTTCCATTCTCATTACCAATCCTTCTGGTTCGTATTCTCTGTTATTATTAACAGTACGGGGACCTTGGAGATCTTCTAATCCAACCCCCTGTTCAAGGAGGAAACCCTATACCATTTCAGACAAACAATTGTCCAATTTCTTCTTTAAAAACCTCCACCCATAACTTCTGGAGGCAAGTTTTCCACTGGTTAATTGTTCTCACTGTCAGGGAATTTCTCTTTAGTTCCAGGTTGCTTCTCTCCTGGATTAGTTTCCACCCATTGCTTCTTGTCCTGCCCTCAGGTGCTTTGGAGAATAGCTTGACTCCCTCTTCTTTGGGGCAGCCCCTGAGATATTGGAAGACTGCTTTAATATCTCCCCTAGTCCTTTTCTTCATCAAACTAGACATCCCCAGTTCCTGCAACCGTTCTTGAAACGTTTTAGCCTCCAGTCCCCTAATCCTCTTTGTTGCTCTTCTCTGCACTCTTTCTAGAGTCTCCGCATCTTTTTTACATCGTGGCGACCAAAATTGTTGCAAAATCTCCATTCCCACCTCAATCCAGGGGAAGGAACCTGCAAAATCTCCATTCCCACCCCACTCCAAGGGAAGGATACTGCGAAATACCCATTCCCAACCCACTCTGGGGCCAGCCACAGGTGGTATTTGCCGGTTCTCTGAACTTCTCAAAATTTCCGCTACCGGTTCTCCAGAACCGGTCAGAACCTGCTGGATTTCACCCCTGCCTAAAAGTATATAAAATCTCTAATCCTAACAGGGTAGGAGTTTCATAATTAAAATAGATGAGTTTTTCAAACTTAGCCTTAGGAGGATATTTTCCTTATCAGCTCCTGCAAAACATATCTCTAAGTTTCACCACGCGAATTCCTGGCTAAGCATCTGATTTGAAAAATGAAAAGGAAGCAGGCAATATTTCAAAATCAGACTACCTCTCCATCCCTTAAAAGAAAGAAAAATGAGACAATTACAAAGCAGTAAATATCTGGATAAACAGCTCAGATTAAGAGATTTTCCCGAATGGATTTTGGACCTCCCTAAGATCAGCAAGGAACTCGGTGGCTCAGTGGCTAAGATGCTGAGCTGGTCGATCGAAAAGTCGGCAGTTCAGCGGTTCGAATCCCTAATGCCACATAACGGGGTGAGCTCCCGTGACTTGTCCCAGCTTCGGCCAACCTAGCAGTTCGAAAACAGGTAAAAAATGCATGTGGAAAAATAGGGACCCCCTTTGGTGGAAAGGGAACAGCGTTCTGTGCGCCTTTGGCATTGAGTCATGCCGGCCACATGACCACGGAGATGTCTTGGGATAGCACTGGCTCTTCGGCTTTGAAACAGAGATGTGCACTGCCCCCTAGAGTCGGGAATGACTAGTGTGCAAGGGGAACCTTTACCTCTACCTTTAAGATCAGCAAAGAAACTGAGGGGAATCTGTATTCTCTTAATTTTCACAATGGAAGTTTCTCCTGCATTCCCTGAATACCATGGAGGGAATTCCATAAGGAACATTGCTGTCATTGATACTGTCCGATGGCATGGGGGCAATTTATTGATTTATTATATTTATACGCCACCTATCGGATGCCAAGAAGCGACTCCGGGGGGGCTTATTCGGGGCGCAAAAAATAAGAGACTGTTCCCATTTTTTTTCCTCAGGGATGAAATATTAAACTTTTGATACCCCTCTCTTCGATTGAAAATGTTGCTTTGATGGATGGCAGGAGAACTCTGAGAGTCCATGCACCTTAAAGTTATTGAAGACGAGAAACGCTGGTTTACACTATACAAATTGTAATTACAGGTAGTTCTGTAAAACTCCAGTTTTGGAGCATTCACAACTTCTGGAAGCAAGTTGTTCCACTCGTTAATTCTTTTCCCTGTCAGGAAATTTCTCCTCAGTTGTAGGTCACATCTCTCTTTAATTGGTCTCCACCCATTGCTTCTTCTCCTGCCTTCAGGTGCTTTGGAGAATAGCTTGACTGCCTCTTCTTTGGGGCCGCCCCTGAGATATTGGAAGACTGCTATCCTGTCACCCCTTCTTTTCATTAAACCAGACATACCCAATTATCCCAAATATTCTCTTTTTATCAATTCCTGGCTGCACAGGCTGGGGGACGGTGGCTGTTATATTATTCCAAGCCAGGAATTGGGGAAAGTTTCGCTACAGGCAGAGACAGGGAGATGTACTTGGCGAGTCGTGTTGAAGGTGGCTTTTGAAATACTGCAAGATAATGATCAGATGGAGAGCTGGAGTTGAGACAAGATATATCTTGAGACCAAAAAAGACTCATCAGTGTCAGGCCTTGGCATGCGGTAACCTGGCAGGAAGGAAGCAGGTGTGATATCGGGCGTCAGCGCCAGTCCATAGCTGTCTTAAGGTTGTTCTCGGTTTTTTCAGCATTTTCTTGCTTATTTCTGTAAAACTGAAACAGAGGAACAATAAAACCACAACTTCCAGCCCTTGCTTATCCTTGTAACAGTAACACAGTTGGAAGGGATCATGGGTTGCCCTCTCCCCTCCTCAGAAGAGCTTTATAGCTCCCGCTGCCTTATTTATTTATTTATTTATTTGTTTGTTTGTTTGTTTATTTATATGCCACCCTTCTCTGGAGACTCAGGGCGGCTTACAATGCGTTAAGCAATAGCCTTCATACTTTTTGTATATACCTGCTTAGTAGGGCTTTCGGGGCCCCCTAAGCGGTGTTCTTTTTTTATACAAAGTCAGCTTATGGCCCCCACAATCCGGGTCCTCATTTTACCTACCTCGGAAGGATGGAAGGCTGAGTCAACCTTGCGCCTGGTGAGATTTGAACTCGCAGTAATTGCAGGCAGCTGGTGCTAATTAACCGCACTTTAGTCTGCTGCGCCACCAAGGCTCAAAATATTCTTAAAGATCTTTTTTTTCAAAAATTAGATTTATATGCCGCCCTTCTCCGGAGACTCAGGGCGGCTTACAATGCACCAAGCAATAGCCTTTATACTGTTGTATATTTTATACAAAGTCAGCTTATTGCCCCCACAAACTGGGTCCTCAATTTACCTACCTTAGAAAGAATGGAAGGCTGAGTCAACCTTGAGCCTGGTGAGATTCAATCTTACAGTAATTGCAGATAGCTGAATGTTAATAACAGGCTTTAGTCTGCTGAGCTATCCAGGCTCCCTGGATAGCTGAGCACCTTTTTTTTTTTTTGAACTATTACCATCTGGCAGCCGGTACAGGACAATAAAAACAGAGGACAAATAGGCTGAAAAACAACTTCTATCCCAGGGCAGTAACTATATATTGAATTCCACTGTACAGTGCAATATTAATGCAATATCAGGGGTTTTCAGTTCAATTGTATAGAATGTGAAGGATGGATTGCTTGTGTTTTATTTTTTATAGTTTTCTATGTATAATATACACCGAAGATAGCATTTAATTTCATCGTATGAGATGCAATGACAGTAAAGCAAACTAAAAAAAAAACAAACTAGGGTCAGAAATTCCTCCAAAATCTCAGGGAAGTCCTCAATTTACCAGCGCAATTGAGATCAGTGTCCTGCCTTCAGATGCTTTGGAAAATAGGCTGACACCCCCCCCCCCCCCACTCATTTTCTTGGTGACAGCCCTTCAAATATTGCACCCCTGGCTTTTCTTTTTATTAAACCAGACAACCGTTCTTCATATGTTTTAGCCTCCGGTCCCCTAATCATCGTTGTGGCTCTTCCCTGCACTCTTTCCAGATTCTCAACCTCTTTTTAATATTGTGATGACCGGTTCTTGTTAACGGGGTATTGCACGTTGCGTTACACAAAGGATGCTCGCTTTTTTTTTTTTTTGCCCTTTTCAATCATCTGAAATGTGATTATGCACCGCGCCATCCTCCGCCTCCCTCCCTCCCTCCCTCCCCGACGGTTGCTTTCCATCACACCTCTCTTGTCTTGGACGCATGCCAAATGCGTTATGCATTGGATTTTAGGTGTCTGCCGTGCAGCGACTCCACCAGGTGGTGAGGGGTGGGGGTGGGGGGGCTGGTTTCCATTGTATTCATATCTGGGTGCTGTATTGGTCTTTGCCCTTGGAGAAGGAAAGGCACGGTCACAACAAGAGAGGGGTGAGCGTTTTGAGAGATTGAGGTAGTTTTCAGGGGGATTTTAAAGTCTGCAGAGGTGCGAAGGATGAGCTGGGGGAAAGGAATGATTGAAAAAGTTATCATGCGGTATTCGGATAAAGGTAATCCTCAATTTACGATCATTTTTAGTGGCCATTCAGTAGGATGGAATAGGATAGGATAGGATAGGATAGGATAGGATAGGATAGGATAGGATAGGATAGGATAGGATAGAATAGAATAGAATAGAATAGAATAGAATAGAATAGAATAGAAATATGAAAGGATAGGATAGGATAGGATAGGATAGGATAGGATAGGATAGAATAGAATAGAATAGAATAGAATAGAATAGAATAAGATTTTTAGAATAGAATAGAATAAGAAACTAGAATAGAATAGAATAGAATAAGAATTTAGAATAGAATAAGAAACTAGAATGGAATGGAATGGAATGGAATGGAATGGAATGGAATGGAATGGAATAGAATAGAATAGAATAGAATAGAATAGAATAGAATAGAATAGAATAGAATAGAATAGAATAGAATAGAATAGAATAGAATAGAAGAAAGAGGGAATGAGAGAAAAGAAGAGGAGAGAGAAGAGGAAATAGAATAGAACAGAACAGAACAGAACAGAATAGAATAGAATAGAATAGGAGAAAGAAGGAATGAGAGAAAAGAAAAGAAGAGAAAAGAGAAGAGGAAATAGAATAGAATAGAATAGAATAGAATAGAATAGAATAGAATAGAATAGAATAGAATAGAATAGAATAGAATAGGAGAAAGAAGGAATGAGAGAAAAGAAAAGAAGAGAAAAGAAAAGAGGAAATAGAATAGAATAGAATAGAATAGAATAGAATAGAATAGAATAGAATAGAATAGAATAGAATAGAATAGAATAGAATAGGAGAAAGATGGAATGAGAGAAAAGAAGAGAAAAGAGAAGAGGGAATAGGATAGGATAGGATAGGATAGGATAGGATAGGATAGGATAGGATAGGATAGGATAGGATAGGATAGGATAGGAGAAAGAAGGAATGAGAGAATAGAATAGGAATAGGAATAGGAATAGGAATAGGAATAGAATAGAATAGAATAGAATAGAATAGAATAGAATAGAATAGAATAGAATAGAATAGAATAGAATAGAATAGAATAGAATAGGAGAAAGAAGGAATGAGAGAAAAGAAGAGAAAAGAGAAGAGGGAATAGAATAGAATAGAATAGAATAGAATAGAATAGAATAGAATAGAATAGAATAGAATAGAATAGAATAGAATAGGAGAAAGATGGAATGAGAGAAAAGAAGAGAAAAGAAGAGAAAAGAGAAGAGGGGATAGGATAGGATAGGATAGGATAGGATAGGATAGGATAGGATAGGAGAAAGAAGGAATGAGAGAATAGAATAGGAATAGGAATAGGAATAGGAATAGGAATAGGAATAGGAATAGGAATAGAATAGAATAGAATAGAATAGAATAGAATAGAATAGAATAGAATAGAATAGAATAGAATAGAATAGAATAGAATAGAATAGAATAGAATAGAATAGAATAGGAGAAAGAAGGAATGAGAGAAAAGAAGAGAAAAGAGAAGAGGGAATAGAATAGAATAGAATAGAATAGAATAGAATAGAATAGAATAGAATAGAATAGAATAGAATAGAATAGAATAGAATAGAATAGAATAGAATAGAATAGAACAGAACAGAACAGAACAGAACAGAATTCTGTTAACCACAGAAGTTGTGGGTACCCTGAGACACTGCAACCATCACTACTATAAATGAGTTTCCCAGAATCTGAATTTTGACCCCATGAGCAGGGGGATGCTTGCAACGGTCACAAGAGTGAAAAAACAATCCCAAGTTCCTTTTTTCATATGCCGTTGTATACTTCAAACAACGGCATAGGAAACAAAGTGTTGTAAATCAAGGGCTACCTGGTACCCCCAGGAATCAAGGCAGAATTCGTTTGATGCTCCTCCTCGCCGTTTCCGCCGCCCCAGGACTGAGTTGTGTATCTTCCCCTTTAATGGTTTCTCTGTCCCAAGGATTCCCTCCTTTTACATCGGGCCACTCAGCTCTAATCCAGAGAGCCGGGATATGAATCCCTAAGCTGTCAACATTCATCCGAACTTTGTATTAGAATGACAGTTCCATTTTTAACTGCCGGCGGTTGAGGGACAGTTCTGACAGGGTCCTGCGCCCTGCTGCCATTTTTGGCCGATTGAAGGAAAAGTCTTCTCGGCAGGGAATAAACTTGGCAACTGCAAACTTCTTGGTGGCCCTAGCTCAGGGGTCGGCAACCCGTGGCTCTGGAGCTGCATGTGGCTCTTTCCTCTGCTGCGGCTCCCTGTTGCTGCTCAGTTCCACAATTGATAGGGGTCTCGGTTAGGACAGGTAGAGGAAAAAGGATGCCGGGCTAGGAAGAGGCTCTATGGTGGGGAGACTGGACTTCTGGTCAGCAGAGGAAAAAGGACACTGAGCTAGGAGGAGACTATGATGGGGGAACTGGACTTCCGGTTGGCTCCAGAATTGAATGGGGGCTGGGTAGGTAACTTTGGACCAATCTCCAGGTGATAGTGAAATCTAGTTCTGCCGTAGGCATGAAAGCTAGGCGAGTGACTTTGGGCCAATCTCCAGGTGATAGTGAAATCTAGTTCTGTCGTAGGCATGAAAGCTAGGCGAGTGACTTTGGGCCAATCTCCAGGTGATAGTGAAATCTAGTTCTGCCGTAGGCATGAAAGCCAATCTCCAGGTGATAGTGAAATCTAGTTCTGCCCTAGGCATGAAAGCTAGGCGAGTGACTTTGGGCCAATCTCCAGGTGATAGTGAAATCTAGTTCTGCCGTAGGCATGAAAGCTAGGCGAGTGACTTTGGGTCAATCTCCAGGTGATAGTGAAATCTAGTTCTGCCGTAGGCATGAAAGCTAGGCGAGGGACTTTGGGCCAATCTCCAGGTGATAGTGAAATCTAGTTCTGCCGTAGGCATGAAAGCTAGGCGAGTGACTTTGGGCCAATCTCCAGGTGATAGTGAAATCTAGTTCTGCCGTAGGCATGAAAGCTAGGCGAGGGACTTTGGGCCAATCTCCAGGTGATAGTGAAATCTAGTTCTGCCGTAGGCATGAAAGCTAGGCGAGTGACTTTGGGCCAATCTCCAGGTGATAGTGAAATCTAGTTCTGCCGTAGGCATGAAAGCTAGGCGAGTGACTTTGGGCCAATCTCCAGGTGATAGTGAAATCTAGTTCTGCCATAGGCATGAAAGCTGGGCGAGTGACTTCGGCCAATCTCCAGGTGTTAGTGACTTCTAGTCCCATTTTAGGCATGAAAATGGCTGGATGATTTTAGGCCAATCACCAGGAGACGGTGAGTTCTAGTCCTGCTTCAGCTTTGAAAGCCAACTGGATGATTTAGGCCAGTCCCTCTCTCTCTCAGCTCAACTCAGCTCACAGGGTTGTTGTTATTGTTGTGGGGAAGCATTTTGTGTCTTCGCTGCCTTAAGTTATTTATAAAACCAACGCTGATGGGATATAAATTAATTAAATTAAATCCGTCTCTCTACGTCTCTTGGTTCCTTAGTTTATGAAAACTCTTTTAGTCTTACCAAGGAATGTCGCCACGAATTCGTAGGCAGAGTCTCTTGTGGCTTTTATTTTCTTGTATACAAGATCTCTGGGGTACGCACAGCCTAACTCATTTTCACTTCTACGGAAGGTCAAGTTTTGAAAGAAAAAGCCGGCATCTAGGAAATGGGTTTAAAAACGGAAGGACAGATTTCTCCGGTTCACAAGGGAATCGTAACTCAACGCCTGAACTGCGGTGAATTTTCAAATCGCACAAAACTGTGCTTTTGTCATCGTTCACAAGCTTTCGGTCTTAACGATTTAGACGGGCAATTTGTCAACAATCCTCTGCATGTTTTTGAGAAGCATCGGGGAAGAATTCACCTTCCTGGAAACAATCTTGCCGATCCATTCTTTTATGAGAAAACCATTTACAGAAAAGATGGGCATTGTTATAAATTTAGAAGCAAGTTTGGGAAAGAGGGAACAAACAAAGCATTCCCAAATTAGAGAGCAAGCTTTTCTTTTGTTGGTAAAAACCACATACACACAGAGAGACACACACATCTTCAGATTGAATATACTTGCAAACATGAGAATCTAAGCAGATAATGCCACCTGTTGCAGTGCAGTGGTGAAATGTAAAATTTGTTACTACCGGTTCTGTGGGCGTGGCTTGGTGGTGGGGGTAATGTGACCGGGTGGGCGTGGCCAACTTTTTTTTTAAACTTTTAAAAGCATTTTTTAAAAAGTTTTTTAATTTTTATTTCTCATAATTAAAGAGCCTTGGTGGCACAGCAGACTAAAGTGCTGTTAATTAGCACCAGCTGCCTGCAATTACTGCAAGTTCGAATCTCACCAGGCTCAAGGTTGACTCAGCCTTCCATCCTTCCGAGGTAGGTAAAATGAGGACCTGGATTGTGGGGGCAATAAGCTGACTTTGTATAAAAAAGAACACCGCTTGGGAGGGGGGTTGAAAGCCCTACTAAGCAGGTATATACAAAAGTATGAAGGCTATTGCTTAATGCATTGTAAAGCGAGGACCCCCTGCCTTGCAATTGTGGTCATCAGCCGAGACCCTCACCCCACCCCCTGGATATGATTTTCATCCAGCCATCTGGACAGTGGCCAAGTTCGGTTGTGTGGTTTTACAAATGGACGGACTCCTGTTTTGATCTTTAATCCCGTGGCTCAATTGGTATCACACACTTCATTTAGTCTGAAGCCACAGACGTACCAAGATTACGGCATCTGCTAATTCTTTCATTGACCTCTTGGCACCTACCTGCCCAGCCGCTCTGCGAGATCATAAAGACGCCCGCCGATATCTGTTTTCCCTGCTGTGTATTTTTGAGGGGAAATTAGTGGAAGGAGACGCGGTGGCTCAGTGGCTAAGACGCCGAGCTTGTCGATTGAAAGTTAGGCAGTTCAGCGGTTCGAATCCCTGGGGCTGTGTTAACGGGGTGAGCTCCTGTGACTTATCCCAGCTTCTGCCAACCTAGTAAGTAGAAAAAGAGGGAACACCTTTGGTGGGAAGGGAACAGCGTTCCGTGCGCCTTCGGCGTTGAGTCATGCCGGCCACAGGACCATGGAGACGTCTTCGGACAGCGCTGGCTCCTCGGCTTTGAAATGGAGATGAGCACTGCCCCCTAGAGTTGGGAACAACTAGCACAGATGTGCGAAGGGAATCTTCACCTTTTACCTTTAGGGAGGAAGTGAGGGCAGATCAGGAAGGAGTTAATTCTCCTCTCCTTTGTTTCCCAACCAATTCATAACAAAATCTCTCTGCCTCCGGACAGCTGTAAATAAAATGAAATAATAAATGAGTCACCTTGTTCAGAAGCCCCCCCCCGCCCCCCGCATCTCCATTTAATGAAACAGTTGAAAATTGGTGTCATCATACGACTCCCTAAAGCTGATTTCTTCCTCGTGTATCAGAATGACATGCGCCTCGGGGATGTTAAATAATTTCTCCCATTAATTTGGGGGACGAGGAAGGGAAGGGAAGGGAGGGGGCTGCTGCTGGAACAATCCGAGGCACGACTAAAGTCAGCCTCGCGCAAAGACTCTACACACACACCCCCCACCAAAGTAAGAGGTCTCTTCTGGCTTTGTTTAATCCTTTAAAAAAAAAAATCCCACATCTTTACAGCCAGGCTGGGTTTTGGAGAGATCTTTCATTTTGCATTGTCTGTGGTCATTTCAGAGACCTCTGAAGAGGCCGAAGAGGTTGTAGGAAAAATGCTTTTTTTTGTTGTTGTTTATTTATTTATTTATTTATTGGTTCGATTTATATGCCGCCCTTCTCCAGAGACTCAGGGCGGCTTACAATGCATTAACCAATAGCCTTCATACTTTTGTATATACCTGCTTAGTAGGGTGGTTATTAGCCATCAAACCTCAAAAATACACTTTTCCCAAGTTCCCACAATTTTGGCCACCGCTGTATATGGAGGTTTCTCTTCTTTGTGCTCCTGAACATCGGATCGGTCCTTCCACCCAACTCAGCTCATATTTCCTTGTGGTCAAAATGACATCAATTTGATTATGAGGCTTTCGCCGAACGCTTGCTCTGTAAAACACTTCCCTAAATGCCGTGCTGGATTTCCTTCCATCAGATTCCCCTCATCTATTAATTTCACAGGGCTAATTTTAACGAGCCGCCCATTAAAGCTTCCTTGGCCATCGTCGGGCCCGATCACCCATGGTGCTTAATTGCTCGTAAAACCATCTTGCTAAAATTCTCCCTCTCGGATCGATTCCAATCAGGGGCTGAAATGAGATGTGTCCATCAAGCGTGCGCTTCCTCGGAAGGTCTTCATCTTATCTGGAAACAGAGCTGGGATTTAGTTACTGGCAGAAGAAGAAGAAGGGGGTCAACGTATTTTCCAAAACGGCAGAAGGCAGGACAAAGAAGCAACGGATGGAAACTCATCAAGGAGAGAAGCAACCTGGAATTAAAAAGGAGAAACTTCCTGGCAGTTAGAAGAATTAATCAGTGGAACAACTTGCCTCCAGAAATTGTGAATTCTCCAACACTGGAAGTTTTTAAGAAGTGATTGGACACTGGAATTTGCCTGGAATTGTATAGGGTTTCCTGTCTAAGCAGGGGGTTGGACTAGAAGACCTCCAAGGGCCCTTCTGATTCTGTTATTCTGTACTTCTGCTTGTCTCTCAGTTGCAAGCTACCCAAAAAAATAATAATTTAATTGTTAATACAGACCGAATTGATCACAGGAAAATGGGGGTGCTACAACGGTCGTAAGTGCGGGAAATGGTTATAAGTCGCTTTTTTCAGTGCCGTTGTAATTTTGAATGCTCACCAAATGAACTGTGGTATGTCGAGGACAACCTATAATCGTTTTCACTCTCAGAAAACTTCTCCTTGGATCCATATAAATATGGAGAAGACAACCGAATCAGCTTCCTGATTGGTTATCCTTGAGCTGGCTCTTAATCACTCGAGAGGATCTTCAAGGGTTTTATTGTTAGTCGCGAAGCCGTGTCCGACCCATCGCGACCCCATGGACAACGTTCCTCCAGGCCTTCTTGTCCTCCACCATCCTCTGGAGTCCACTGAAGCTCACGCCGACTGCTTCAGTGACCCCATCCAGCCACCTCCTTCTCTGCCGTCCCCTTCTTCTTTTGCCCTCCATCGTTCCCAGGATCAGGCTCTTCTCCAGGGAGTCCTTCCTTCTCATTAGGTGGCCAATTTGAGTTGAGTTTCCTCTTCAGGATCTGTCCTTCTCAAGAGCAGTCAGGGTTGATCTCCTCTAGGACTGACCGGTTGGATCGCCTTGCAGTCCAAGGGACTCACAGGAGTCTTCTCCAGCACCAGAGTTCAAAGGCCTCCATTCTTTGGTGCTCAGCCTTCCTTATGGTCCAACTTTCACAGCCATCCATTGCAACTGGGAAAACCATCGCCTTGAGTATACACACTTTTGTTGGCAGGGTGATGTCTCTGCTTTTTAGGATGCTGTCTAGATTTGCCATAGCTTTCCTCTCCAGGAGCAAGTGTCTTTTAATTTCTTTTTTAAATTGTTAATACAGATCAAATTCCAGTCCTTGGACTAGCCTTGATAACCATGCCATGGGGTTTTTATTATTATTATTATTTCAATTTCAACTGATCAAACTCTTCACTACTTTACAGTACGTGTTCTTTTTCATTTTCCATTGGACTTTGGTCTTTTAAAATACTTTATCTGAAACGAATTCTTTCCCCAGTTACGATAGCTGAAGGAACAATATATTATTCAAAGCCCCCAGGCTGAAACGCAAGAGTCTTCTTTTCTGCTTTTATTTTACCTGACACTTTTTGTTCACTTTAGTTCTTTTGTGATGTATGAAAAAAGCAAAAAAAATAAAAATAATATCCCAGCAAAGCATACATAACTCTATCTCTCGACGTCTGTTTATTTAATGTTACCCGATATAGTTATGAACCGGTAAGTTCATTTAACAAAGAGAATTAAGTATATAAAGTAACATATTGAGCCCGGAAGGTCTAATTAGATCTTCAGAGGAGAGTATTGGGAGCCAAAAACAGAGTTTAAATCTTTGATTCGTTATATAATTGTTGGAGAATGAATATTTTCCCCCCTATCACTTTGCAATAATGAACACATGTTGAGGAATCTGTCCCTGCGGTCCTCCCGTTTAGTTTTCAAACTGCCAGAATATAATTCAGAAGAACTGACATGCCTGAGGAAAAAAGAGAGAGAAAGAGTATGAAGGGGTGTAGAGTTTCCTGCCTAAGCAGGGGGTTGGACTAGAAGACCTCCAAGGTCCCTTCCTACTCTGCTATTCTGTTCTGTTCATTAGAAGAGGGTTCCTAAAATCAAAAGGATAGATTGCTTCTTGCCTTTGGGGCTAAAAAAAGATTAAAGCTGGATTAACCGAAGATTTTTTTGGGACTCCTCATGCTATAAGGGACTCTGTAGCTCAGTGGCTAAGACACCGAGCTTGTCGATCGAAAGGTGCGGCAGTTCAGCGGTTCGAATCCCTAGTGCTGCCGCGTAACGGGGTGAGCTCCTGTGACTTGTCCCAGCTTCTGCCAACCTAGCAGTTCGAAAGCACGTAAAAAAACACAAGTAGAAAAAGAGGGACCCCCTTTGGTGGGAAGGGAACAGCGTTCCGTGCGCCTTTGGCGTTGAGTCATGCCGGCCACATGACCACGGAGACGCCTCCGGACAGCGCTGGCTCTTCGGCTTTGAAACAGAGATGAGCAGCGCCCCCTAGAGTCGGGAACGACTAGCACAGATGTGCGAGGGGAACCTTTACCATGGTAATTAGCTTCAGCCTTGTTTTCCCTGGTTCTGCAAATAGATAAAGAAATAGATAAATAGACGGAATGCTACGCTCTCGCCTGCAACTTATGTTTTCCTTGCTTTTCCTCCTGTTTTTCTAATTAAGTGATGTTGATGTTTGCTAATGTTTAATAAATAAGCATCATCCACCGAGTTGCCCGCCGAACGGAGTAACGCGCTTGGAAGTAATTCTAATTGGAACATAAGGATCGACTGTGAGTGTAGTTTATAGAGGGGCAGATCTCTAGGGAATTCATCCATGGTCGTTTTCTTCAATAACGAAAGGGGGGAATCCGGTGCTGTTGCAATTGTAAAATTGCGGTTCTTTTTGTCGTTTTCTGCTCCGCGCTTTCCAGTTCTTTTAAAAAAAAAATGGCCCTGGGGAGGATTTGCATCTTATTTTGGCTTCTCTCTGGGGGATTTAAGGCGAATATAGAAACCAGCAGGATTCAAATTGCTGGAGACGCTAGGATGACTTCGCAACCCCTTCCGTTAGGTGCCTGGTTGGTAAATGAGCGCAAAGGCAATTCGCTTTGCCCAGGAGAATGTCAACAAATTCCCTCTTCCTCCTCCTCCTCCTCCTCCTCCTTCTCCTCCTCTTCTTCAAAAGCAAATTCTTTTCATGCATCTGAGAACTGGAAAGGAGGGCGCTGGTTTGTTTTCATTTAATTCTTTCTTTGAAAAGGGCTTTCATCTCTCTCTCTCTCTCCATCATATATACAGCATTTATTTTTCTTTTTCTTTCTTTCTTTCTTTCTTTCTTTCTTTCTTTCTTTCTTTCTTTCTTTCTTTCTTTCATCTATCTATCTCTTTATTTCTACATCTATCTATCTTTCTATCTATCTATCCATCCATTTATCTATCATCTATCTATCTATCTATCTATCTATCTATCTATCTATCTATCTATCATCTATCTATCTATCTATCTATCTATCTATCTATCTATCTATCTATCTATCTATCTCTTTATTTCTCTATCTCTTTATTTCTACATCTATCTATTTTTCTATCTATCTATCCATCCATTTATCTATCATCTATCTATCTTTATTTCTATATCTATCCATCCATCCATCTATCCATCCATCCATCCATCCATCATCTATATTTATTTCTCTATATCTCTATCTCTCATCTCAATCTCCTCCCTTCTCTCTGTGTGTGTCTCTATCAATTTCTTTCATTTCTCTTTATTTCTCTCCATACCATCAAAGAGAGATTATCTTTTCCCTTCTCATATCTCTCTCTAATACCTCTTTATCTGCTTCCTCCTCTCTCTGTCTTATCTCTCTTTTCCTCCCTCCCTCCCTCTCTCCCTCTTTCTCTCTCTTCTCTCCCACTCATCTCTCTCTCTCTCTCTCTCTCTCTCTCTCTCTCTCTCTCGTCTTTCTGAATAAAAGAGAAAATGCGGAAGAAGTTTTGATCTGTCCTCATTTTAGCATCCTTGCTTTAAACATGTACCATGGAAGCCAGTACTGAGTACAGATGATACACAGCTATGAGGTCCCCAGCAGGCATCCTCTGAATGCGTGGCTGTACATGCCCATACAGTTGTAAGCTAATTCTTTGCAAGGCATCAGGATGGGAATTGGGGTTAACTGCTGCTGAGCTGAAATGAAAGAAGGGGTGAATGTTGTCAGAGAGCAGCTTGCAAAAGGAAGCGTGGCTGTGTGCAAAAATGCAGAGATCAAAGCAACACGGTGCTTAGATTCAGGGGGCAAAATTCCATCTCCCAGTGCAACAGTTTGACCTTGAAAATGGAGTCTTCCAATATTTGAGGGGCTGTCCCAGAAAATAGAGGGTCAAAGCTCTTCTCCAAAGCACCTGAAGGCAGGGCAAGATGCAACGGATGGAAACTAATCAAGGAGAGAAGCAACTTGGCATTAAGGAGAAATTTCCTGATGGCGAGGACACTTTCCTTCAGAAGTTGTGGCTGCTCCATCCCTGGAGGTTTTTAAGAAGAGATTAAACAGCCACCTGTGTGAAATGGTATAGGGTCTCCTGCTTGGAGAGGGACCTTGGAGAAGATCTCCAAGATCCCTTCCAAATCTGTTATTCTGTTATTTATATTTCCAATATTGGGACCTGCCATGGTTAGTTTCAAATCCTGTGGAGTGCTGTCCAGATTTTCCTTGGTTAGATCAAACACCCGGAGGGGTGTTATCATGGATCGGATTCTAAATTAAACAGACCCGGGTTGGAAGTTGCCCAATCCTGGCTCCATGCAAGCTCAATATCAAAGTCAAAGTTTTCTGGCTTGTGGAGCTTCCCTTTCTTCTCTTTTTCTCTGCAGAGATCCGTGAGGCCTTCAAAGTTTTTGACCGAGATGGCAACGGCTTCATCTCCAAGCAAGAACTCGGCACCGCCATGAGATCTCTCGGCTACATGCCCAATGAAGTGGAGTTGGAAGTCATCATCCAGAGGCTGGATATGGATGGTAAGGTTCTCTGGAGATGGTAGGACAGACTACGACCCTCCCTCTTTCTCCCCCCTCCTCCCCTTTGGATGTTGTTTTTTTTTCTCATTAACCTTCTTCATCTCCAATATTTCTTCATTCTCTAGTTTTGGGCTGACTGTGGTGTCAGCCCAAAATTAGAGGGCTGTGGGATTGTTGGAAGTCATAGCCCAAGTATATCTAGATGGTGGTTTGAAGAAGCCTTCCTTCCTTCCTTCCTTCTTTCCTCCTTCCCTTCCTCCCTCTTTCCCTTCCTTCCTTCCTTCCTCCTTCTGTCTTCCCTTCCTCCCTCTTTCCCTTCCTTCCTTCTCCTCCCTTCTTCCTCCCTCTTTCCCTTCCTTCCTCCTTTCTTCTTCCCTTCATCTCTTTCCCTTCCTTCCTCCCTCTTTTCCTTCCTTCCTTCCTCCTTCCCTTCCTCCCTCTTTCCCTTCCCCCTTCCTTCCTCCTTCCTTTTTCCCTTCCTTCCTTCTTCCCTTCCTTCCTTCCTTTTCCCTTCTTCCCTTCCTCCCTCTTTCCCTTCTCCCTTCCTTCCTTCCTTCCTTCCTTCCTTCCTTCCTTCCTTCCTTCCTTCCTTCCTTCCTTCCTTCCTTCCTTCCTTCCTTCCTTCCTTCCTTCCTTCCTTCCTATCATGGTGGTGTAATAGTTAGAATGCAGTACTGCAGACTGACTGCCCACTGTCAGGAGTTCAATCCTGACCAGCTCAGCGTTAACTTCCATCCTTCTGAGGTTGGTAAAATGAGGACCCGGATTGTTGGGGGCAAGATGCTGACATTGTAACTCCCTTTCTCCCTCCCTGCCTCCCTGCCTCCCTGCCTCCCTCTCCCTCTCCTTCCCTCCCTCCCTCTCTCTCTCTTTCTTTCTTTCTTTCTTAAACATGGTAGTAGCCAAGATCGCATGGCTCCAGGGATGCTGTGATAGTCACATGAGCAAGGACTGGTTGTTGGTCCTTTTTTTCCCCAGTGCTGTTGTGTCTTTGAACGATCACTAAATGAATGGCCGTAAGACCAGGACCGTCTGTATCCTCTTTCACAAATAAGTGACTCTTCAACCGGATGCTTCCTTCAGATCACCTGTCATGGCTCCTCTCGTTTCTAGGCGATGGACAAGTGGACTTTGAAGAGTTTGTGACGTTACTTGGACCCAAACTTTCCACGTCCGGCATCCCCGAGAAATTTCATGGCGCTGATTTTGACACCGTGTTCTGGAAGGTAAGGAGGGCCTCCGTTCCAGATCTCGGTGAGCCTCTTCTTAATTTCCTTGCAGATGTTGGTACTCCAGGTATATATTTTATTTTAATTTTTTTGCATTTTTCCTGAAGGTAGAACACCCTCGTGTCTATGGAGAGTCTCAATCATCCAGGTCGTGGTTGTTCATATCTAGACAGCTTCTCTGAAGGACCAAGGAGTGAAGATGTTGAGTTCTTGATGTTCTCTGAGCTTGCAACACCATGAACCCATCCACTCTATATCTAAATAGCTTCTCTGAAGGACCAAGGAGTGAAGATGTTGAGTTCTTGATGTTCTCTGAGCTTGCAACACCATGAACCCATCCACTCTATATCTAAATAGCTTCTTTGAAGGATCAAAGAGTGAAGATGTTGGGTTCTTGATGTTCTCTGAGCTTGCAACACCATGAACCCATCCACTCCATATCCAGATAGCTTCTCTGAAGGACCAAGGAGTGAAGATGTTGGGTTCTTGATGTTCTCTGAGCTTGCAACACCATGAACCCATCCACTCCATATCTAGATAGCTTCTCTGAAGGATCAGAGAGTCAGGATTTGCAGTGTAAAAGAGAAGAGCAGGTTCTTCAAGAAAAAAAAAAATCCAATGGGTTCTCCATCCAATATTTTTTGCACGTGTCTCCTCAACATCAAGCTCACTTATGGCATCAGAAGTTGTGTAATGTTTTTTCTGCCCTCTGCAGTGTGACATGCAGAAGCTGACGGTGGATGAGCTGAAGCGGCTGCTGTACGACACTTTCTGTGAGCACCTCTCCATGAAGGACATTGAAAACATCATCATGACGGAGGAGGAAAGTCACATGGGAAACGCAGAGGAGTGTCCAGTCGACGTGGAAAGTAAGTGAACTTCATCTTGGGGCTCAGATCATTGGGGGGAACCAGAGACCAATTGGCCATCAGATTCCTGCTCATCAAAAGCCTCAAAGGAGCTTCTAACTTCTACCTCAAAGGTGTCCAACCTTGGCAACTCCCCAGACAGAAATTCCAGGAACTGAAGTTCACCCATCTTAAAACTACCAAGTTTTGGTCTGTAAGGGGGCGTGCATAAGCACAACCAGCGTGCCTTCCGTCCCTATCCTACTGTCCCCATTTATTTGTACCCGTTTCTTGTGTTCGTATCCATGTTTATACTTATCCCTTTAATATCTCGTACATGTTTGACAAACTAAATAAATAAATATCCCGTTTCCCTGAAAATAAGACCTCCCCTGATAATAAGCCCAATCGGGCTTTTGAGAGCATGCACTAAAATAAGCCTCCCCCCTCCGGAAAATAAGCCCTCCCCGAAAATATTTAAACACAGAGCTAGAAATCAGACAAGATGGCAAGAGGAGCCCCCTCTTGCTCCATGCGTCCCAAAATAATAAGACCTCCTTGAAAATAAAGCCAAGTGTTTATTTTGGGGTTCAAAAAAAAATATAAGACAGGGTCTTATATTTCAAACTCCCATGATTCAAAGCAAAGCCGGCTGGGGAATTCTGGGAGTTGAAGTCCACCCTTCTTCGACCTGCCGAGAAGCACTGTGATAATCTCTTCTTCTTTTCTTCCTCTTTCCCCATCTTTCTCTCCCTTTCCCCTTCTCCTCTCTCTCCCCTCTAACCTCTCCCCCCGTTAATCCTCCCCTCGTCCTTTCCGCTTCCTCCTCAGCTTGCTCCAACCAACAGATCAGGCAGACCTGCGTCAGGAAAAGCCTCATCTGCGCCTTCGCCATCGCGTTCATCATCAGCGTCATGCTCATCGCAGCCAACCAGGTTCTGAGAAGTGGGATGAAGTAACTCCTGGGGGAGGCACTGACGATGCCTGGGTTCATGGACCGTTTGGACTTCCTTGAAGAAGCCAGGGAAGAAAACTATAGACCTACCTATGAATTCCCTTTTTAAGCCACCAGGGAGCCGTGGCTGGAAGGGAAATTGTCATTCCTCCATGGCAAAATTGGTTACGTACACACAAAGACAAATTCACCTTCTTCCCTTCTGCCTCTCTTTGGGGTTTTCCCCTCCCCACCCCACCCAACTGGAGAGACAGCTGTCTTCTGAACAGATAGCATAGTTTCCCCAGGCAAGGTCCCACTTGGCCAAGCCGAGGGCCCTTATCGGAAACCTGCATGGTGAACTTTTTAAATTACAACTTTGAAAGCATGACAACGTGCACGGAGACCCTTTTCCAGCACTCCCTTCCTGATCCGAGTTAATGCAATACCCTGTGCTTTTATAAGCCGATAGTAGGATCTTACAAAAATATATATAAAATATTCTATATATATAAAAATATAACATATATATATATATATATTTATGATAAACCGAATAATCAGTTAAGCAATATATACACGCGCGTCAGGATTTTCTATCCAAGATTCAGGCATTTGCATGACCATCAACACAACCAAGGGCTTGACTGCAAATCAAAATTGGTTTGTGTAACCTCCTCCTACCTCCTCTCGCAGGAGGTTTCCCCCCTCCCCCCAGTATCTATGCACTTTTTTCTTCTGGGGTGGGGGTGGGGTGGGAACGAGGAAGTTTACTGGAGCCTGTTGAATGTCGATCTGGGATTGTTTGGATGGAAGGCACCAGAAATGTTGGCTTGGGAGGAGTTGGAGGAGGAGGAGGAGTTGCAAGAGGAGTTGTAGGAGGAGTTGCAGGAGAAGGAGAAGAAGGACATGAAGGAGGAGGAGGAGAAGTTGGAGGAGGAGGAGGAGGAGAAGTTGGAGGAGGAGGAGGAGTTGCAGGAGGAGGAGGAATTGCAGCAGGAGGAGGAGGAGTTGCAGGAGGAGAAGGAGGAAGAGGAGAATTTGGAGGAGTTGGAGGAGGAGAAGGAGGAGGAGGAGAAGTTGGAGGAATTGGAGGAGTTGGAGGAGGAGGAGGAGGAGTTGCAGGAGGAGAAGGAGGAAGAGGAGAATTTGGAGGAGTTGGAGGAGGAGAAGGAGGAGGAGGAGAAGTTGGAGGAGTTGGAGGAGGAGGAGGAGGAGGAGAAATTGGAGGAGTTGCAGCAGGAGGAGGAGGAGTTGCAGGAGTTTAGGAGGAGGAGGAGTTGCAGTTGGAGGAGTTGCAGGAGGAGAAGGAGGAGGAGGAGTTGCAGGAGTTGGAGGAGGAGGAGGAGGAGGAGGAGAAGGAGGAGGAGGAGGAGACTGGCCCACTCAGGGGTAGCCTTAGTGGAGCCTTTCTTCTTCGTCGCTGGTGGATTTTCCACGGCAGGCCACACGAGATGTGGAGAACTTCTGAAGTGGCCAAATGGGGGACTCTGTTCCTGAAGATCTCGGCGCCTCCACTTCTGGCTGAGCCAATTCAATTCAATTCGCCACATCAGCAGAAGCCAATCTTCCTCAACTCGGAGACCCCTCCCACGATCTGGGACCCCTTCGACCCAACCGTATTTCCTGCTGGCTTGAGGAATGCCGAGAGCTTTTGAGGTCCAGGCCTCTGGACCTCCGAACCAGGTTGAGGAAAGTTGCAGCATTGTATATAAAAGATCCTAGGGGCGCCCCCTGAAAAACCATTTGTGTTGCCATCTTTAAGCCCGACGTAGCGCGATCTGGCCAGGCTGGGGCGTTTCTTTTGCGTAACCGGAGGCTTTGATCACGTGACGGAGAATTCTGATCCCCTCCTGTCTTCTGGGCCGCCCGTCCCAAGTGGGTGCAACGTTTAACCATTTCGAAACCGACAAAAACTAGTTATTGTGCCTTATTTCTCATTTGACTCTGTACCGACGTCGAACTTGCAAGCGGTTGGTTCGTGTACTAACTGTGGCCAGACGAAAGAGACTCTCACACAATCCCCATGCTTTCTCGCCATGAATGTATCGTTGTGCCACAATGAATCAATTGTTAAACTGGAAAACAAAACAAAACAAAAAAAAACCCCTCAAAAACAAAACTGCTGATCGGAGTTTGTTTGTTAAGTCTGTCTCTAGCTCTTCTCAAATTTATTATTATTATTATTATTATCATCTTTATTCATTAAACATGAAACTCAAGTCAACTGAACATTCCAAAATGCATCACAAATACCATTGACTGGTGCTCATGGTTGATACGGGCTTATTGTTTTATTATTATTATTATTACTATTACTATTACTATTACTATTACTATTACTATTACTATTACTATTATTTACTTTATTCATTAAACATGAAACTCGGTCAACTGAACATTCAAAAATGCATCACAAATACCACCAACTGGTGCTAATGGTTGATACGGGTTGCTGCCAGACTCCTAGGGATCAACCAAGTACCTTCTTAAGATGTGCTATGTTCTGAGTAGCGCAGTTTTTTGCAGTTCCACTGGTGTTATTGCAGGAAGCTGCCATTTGTTGATGTATCTTATAAAATTTTGGGACATGGTACCAAGTGCACCGATGACAATGGGTATCACTGTTACATGTTTCATCCGTAGCCGTGTAGTTTTGATGGCCAGGTTGCGATATTTCATGATTTTTCCCAGTTCTTTTTCTTCGATTCTGGCATCTCCTGGTACCACGATGTCAATATCATCATCATCATCATCATCATCATGATCATTATTACATTGTGGCAATGGTTATGTTGAATGAGTGTTCCACGGTGTTATCCTATTTTATGTTATTGGAACTGGAACTGGAATTAGATTTAGATTTAGAGAATTAGAGGTTTAGAGATTTAGATTTAGATTTAGTTTATATTTTTATATTTATATTTAGAGATTTAGAGATTTAGAGATTTGGAGATTTAGATTTAGATTTAGATTTAGATTTAGATTTAGATTTAGATTTAGATTTAGAGATTTAGATTTAGATTTGGTTTATATTTTTATATTTTTATATTTTTATATTTAGATTTAGAGACTTAAGAGATTTAGAGTTTTAGTTTTAGGTTTAGATTTAGATTTAGATTTTTATCTTTTTAGCTTTAGATTAGAGTTAGAGTTAGAGTTAGAGTTAGAGTTAGAGTTAGAGTTAGAGTTAGAGTTAGAGTTAGAGTTAGAGTTAGAGTTAGAGTTAGAGTTAGAGTTAGAATTTTTTATTGGCCAAGTGTGATTAGACACACAAGGAATTTGTATCCGGTGCATAAGCTGTCAGTGTAGATACAACCATATTGATAGATCATTAATCATAGTCATTGTAAAAATACATTCATCACAAAACATTAGAAACAACACTTAAGTGATAGCCATGGATGCTAAATAAGTAATCAGTTATTTCTGGTGGTTTTTTTAAAAAACTTTGCTTGTTTTTAATTCGCTTTTATTAGTTAGCTGCCCAGAGTTTTGCATACGAAATGGACATGAGAAATGGCAGAGGTTGCTTCTTCCTCCTCTATACGG
Organism: Coluber constrictor foxii; assembly: GCA_038048745.1. Taxonomy (NCBI): domain Eukaryota; kingdom Metazoa; phylum Chordata; class Lepidosauria; order Squamata; family Colubridae; genus Coluber; species Coluber constrictor. The sequence goes on from CM075968.1 coordinate 20,945,521, forward strand.
GCTCCGCATTCGGAGTGAGGACCTTAGCTGGTGAAAGCAATCTGTAGCACCTGGCTGAATTCCAAATTCTTAAAGGCTTCTGCAAAAGCAATCAATTTTGATGTCTGGTGTAAGAGGTCATTCTGGCTTCTCCACAGCTTCTTTGGGGAGGGGAAAGAGGGAGAGGAGGAGGAGAAGGAGGAGGAGAAGCAGAAGGAGGAGGAGGAGGAGATGATGGAGGAGGAGGAGGAGAAGCAGGAGGAAAAGCAGAAGGAGAAAGAGAAGGAGATGATGGAAGAGGAGGAGGAGGAGAAGCAGGAGGAAAAGCAGAAGGAGGAGGAGGAGAAACAGGAGGAGGAAGAGGAGGAGAAGCAGGAGGAGGAGAAGCAGGAGGAGGAGGAAGAGGAGAAGAAGGAGAAGGGGGAGAAGCAAGTGGAGGGTGAGAAGCAGGAGGAGGACGAGAAGAAGAAGCAGAAGGAGGAGGAGAAGGAGGAGGATGACAACAAGAAGAAGGAGAGGGAGGAGAAGCAGGAGGAGGAGAAGCAGGAGGAGGATATGAAGGAGAAGCAGAAGCAGGAGGAGGAAGAGGAGGAGAAGCAGAAGGAGAAGAAGCAGAAGCAGAAGGAGGACGAGAAGGAGAAGGAGAAGGAGAAGGAGAAGGAGAAGGAGAAGGAGAAGGAGAAGGAGAAGGAGGAGAGGAGGAGAATGTCAAAAAGAATAGGATTTCCTCCTCCTCCTCCTCCTCCTCCTCCTCCTCCTCCGTATGGCTACCTATCCCATCTGCGTAACTCAGGATGGCTCACCACTCTTCCCTATCCTCAGATACGGTTTCAGCAGTTGGGAATGAACTGCTAGTCCCACATCTGGAGAGTGATGGGTTGGGGGGGGGCAGGAGGCCACGTCCATCGCTTGGAGCTCTTCCTTTTCCTCCTATTACTTCTCCAAACACGCAGCGCCCCGATGCTGTGAAGCAATTCACAGAAACGACAAGGTATTTAAAAGAATAGGTACAGCAGCCTCGAGATTTATGGGAAGACCAAGCCGGTGGATTATGCAAGGGAGTTGCTTAAAATGTACGCGACAGACAGAGCACAATGTTCCATTTGTTATAGCCAAGGAACAGAACTGCTCAATGGCATTTATAATCAAAAAGGAATACATCTTCCCCTTTATTTCTTCACACAAAACTCAGGGTCCCTCCTGCAAATTACCAAGCCGTTCAGATGTGCTTTGCATCCTCACACATTAAATCTACGCATTGATTATTTTTCATCACCTCGGTCAATCCGATGGGCGGGCAGGCTGCATGGGAAATGGGATGACAGGTAGTCCTCGCCTTACGACGAAAATGGAGAGCGCAAAATTTCCCGTTGCTAAGCAAGACGACTGTTACATCACTTCGGGGAGGTTGCAATGGTCGTAAGTGCGAAAAACGGTCATAAGCAGTGGTGGGATTCAGCACCCCTTAGGGAGACTCGGTTGTTAACTTTCTGAGCAGTTTGGCAAACCGGTTGTTGGAAGAAATCATTAGGGCAGAGAACCGGTTGTTAAATTACTTGCAGTAATTTTTGAAATTACTTAGGACTACCACTGGTCGTAAGTCACTTTTCCCAGCATCGTCGTAACTTCAAACGGTCACTAAATGAACCGTTCTAAGGCGAGGACCACCCGCTATGTTTCTGAAGTCTGTTTCTGAGCCTGGCCCACCTAAAGAGCTAACAATGTTAGCATCGGCACTGTTTGAGAATATTTTAGAGGCTCTGTAATCTATTTTTTTTTTAATCATTTCCAAGTTTATCAATTTTATTTATTGTTTGTCCTTTATGCCATTGCAGTTCTGGGAGATTCTGAGCGGGCGGCTTTTGTCTTCTTTCCGTGAAAAGAAATGAAAATAGCAAACCCTATCACGGAAGGAACCGCGATCGATAACAAGCAAAAGGTTCTGCATTTTTTGACGCTCGGTTGATGCCGTCGTATTTATTTGAACTTCGCTGTGATCGATCGGTTTAGCATAATAACAAAGTCACGTCCGAACCAAGCGTGGCTTTTGCCTGAGAAAAATTGTGGTCTGTTGCAAAATGTGGTGCTGGGGGGGGGCGCTTCTATTTTGGGCCCAATTTCTCCCCTGATATCATTTTTTTTAAAAAATTTGATTTATAGGCTGCCCTTCTCCAGAGACTCAGGGCGTCTTACAATGCGTTAAGATTAATTAATATTAATTAATTAATTAATTAATGGATATCGGTCCACCATATGAGAAGAGAATGAGGTTAAACCAATGCAGCGTCCTGCTAGGCCAGGATTCTCCAGATCGGTCAATATTGACCCCCTCTCCCCAGGGATTGATGGGACTATCCAAGGGTCAAGATGATGATGATGATGATGATGATGATGGGTCAATAAACGGGCTGAAACTTCAGAAGGGGTGAGAGCTGCACGTTTTCTGTCCGCAGGAAGCAAAGGGCAAACGATGGGCTGCTTGGACCATTTTTGACCATAACGGAGGAGCTCTTTTGTACGCAGAGTTCACCTTTGCGAATATTTCCCAGGCTCAAAACATTAAACACCAGAGCCTTTCTTGGAAGATGCATTTCTGGTGTTACGGAAGGAGCGTCTGAACGACATTCCTTGGTCAGCCAGAGTCAGTTTATTTGCGCAGGTTCAGAATCAGATTTGCATCTAAGGTTTCTGAACAAAGAGGCAGGGATGACATGACTGTTCTTGTACTTTTCAAGACAAAGGATTCTGCTAGCACAGCAACTTCCCATCTATGGTTAACATACATCCGTTCCATGAGATAATTTTTACCTAAGCGTCCTCCCTAATTCTGTATCCGCTGATGCCTGGATTCATAGGCTGGCCTTAGATTAATAAGCAACTTTGTTGCACATGTATGGCCTTGCAACCTTGACAGCTATGCTTCCTTAGAAGATATTTATTGCTACAATGGGATCTTGGCTGACTTAGTATATTTCTAACAAGCACTTTTCTTTATTTGAGCAATGTGAATAGAGAAGGTCCTCCAGTGTTCGTGTAGCTGATCTTATACCATTCCTATCATTTATATAACCATTTATTTCATCTACCTTAATGGAACCATTGAAAAGGATGACAGGAACCCCACTGACGTTCTTGAATTTTAATTTGGAAAAAAGAAAATAAGGGACAGAATGGCCTCGTTTTTCATTTTTTGCAAATACCTTCCAACCAAGACCTGGAAAATAATTTTATGTGGGAGTCTCTCCCAGGAGGGTCATTGATATTTCAAGATAGGCTAGTTTGGATTTTCTTTTTTTTTTAAAAAAAAGGCCAGCCCTAAAATCTCAGGTTGAGACCTACACCCTGCCTCGGGGGCATGTGCAGAGTGCCTTTTTTTCCTCCCCCCCTCCCAAGGATTTTTTCACAAAATTTTCGTTTTTTTCAGCGCGAGGGAAAATGATGGTCCGACAACAATGCATGACGGGAACTGTAGTTCGCGCTCGTAAAGGGGGAGGGAGGGAGAGCGGGCGGAGCCTGCACTGAGATGGTGGGCGTGGTCTCTCTCGCGCGCCCCGCCCCTCCGTTGCCCCGGCGACCGTGCGGCGTCGGTTGGGCGGGTTTGGCCGGCCCGACGGGCGGGCAGGCAAGCAAGCAGGCGAGGCGTCCGGGGGTGCGATGGACGACGTGCGGGTGCAGTGGGTGGGCGAGCGGCTGCAACGCGCGCTGGGCCACACCGACCCGACTCCCTTCGAGGAGCTGCTGAACCGCAACGACGGCGAGGAGACGGAGCGGCTGCTCCATTTCCTCAACATGAGCTCCAGCGCCGAGGACAGCCAGCCCGCCGGCCTCTTCTTCCGCCAGGAGCTGCGCCTCGACGAGATCGACGTCGAGATCGGTGCGCGCCCCGCCCACCCCCGCTGGTTTGCCTGCCTGCCGGAGACGGGCTCCTGAGCACGTGCAGAGCGCCTTCTTCCTCCCCACCTCCCGCAATAGCTGCATTGCAAAGACCCCTCCCCCTCTAAAAAAAACAACCGAACCCCTCCCCAAAGAAAGCCACTCCCTTCTCCCCACAACATCCTCCCCAGAGATTGGCTTTCCTCCTCGGAGGAAGGCTTTTGCAGAGGGAGGGGAGGGGCTGCAGCTCCTTTGCCCCCTCCTCCCCACCTGGCACCTTTTTTTAGGTGCCTCTTTAAAAGAGAGCCGACCTTTTTAATTCATATTTTTATTTAATTTCTATGGCCACCCAGCTCATGTCTGTGACTTCAGCAGCTAGCTAGTCTGGCCTCTTCAGGCCCTTCTGGCCTCTGTGGAGCTCCAGCTCTTTGGTCCCCTCAGGACCCTCATGCCTCTTTCCCACCCTTCTGGCCTTTTCAGCTTCCAGGCCAGATGCCTCTGGAGGGACTTCAGGTCTATGGCCTCTCAGAACTGCTGCTCTGGGACTCTTTGAACTTCAAGCTCTTTGGCCCCTCGGGGTCTTCTGGCCTCTTCAGAGCCTGAATAGCTTTGGCTCCTCCAGATGGTCAGTGGGGAGTGGCTTCCTTTCCCCCCTCAGGCCGACTGCCTTGGTCTCTTCCAGACCTTCTGGCCTCTTCAGGGCTCCAGATGGCTCTGAGGCAGTAAGTGGCTTCAGCTCCTTCACCCCTGAGGGCTGCTCTTCTTTCCTGCCTGCCTCTTCTGTCCTCTTCTCTTCAGCTCTGTGACAGAAGCCCTCGCCTGCTGCCCTTTTTATAGCCGAATTTTTCCCGCCAAAACAGCTGATTGGTAGCCCAGCTTCGGAGCTCTGCTGTTTCATTGGCTATTCACCTAGCTACATGGCCCTAGTTTCCTCAGGTGGCCTCCCATTGGCTAGAAATGATTGATTTAATTCCCTTTCTTGCTCTGTCTGTCCGTCCTTCCATCCGTCCACCCAATTACCCACATGGCCTTAGTTTCCTCAAGTTTACTAGAAATGGCAGATTTTATTCCTTTTCTTTCTCCCTCATCCATCCATCTATCCATCTATCCATCTATCCATCTATCCATCTATCCATCTATCCATCCATCCATCCATCCATCCATCCATCCATCCATCCATCCATCCATCCATCCATCCATCCATCCATCTATCTATCTATCTATCTATCTATCTATCTATCTATCTATCTATCTATCTATCTATCTATCTATCTATCTATCTATCTATCTATCTATATCATCTCTATTTCTTTCTGTCTGTGTCTCTATTCTATCATCTATATCTATATATCAGTCTATATCTATCTATCTATCTATCTATCTATCTATCTATCTATCTATCTATCTCTCTCTCTCTCTCTCTCTCTCTCTCTCTCTCTCTCTCTCTCTATCTATCTATCTATCTATCTATCTATCATTTTGTGATAAATTATACATGATTTATAAGTGGGTTGCTTTCTCCTCTTTTTCCTCATGGTCCCCCTCAGGACCCAGTAATGTTACCTCACTGCCAGCAACATTGATGTTGCCCCATTCAGCCAGGAAAATCACAATTTCTTTTGTGCATTCTAGAAGAGGAAATTCAACAGTGCCCCATAGGAGACCGAGGATGATCAATAATAATATAATTTATTCAAAAGGACAATAAAATATACTTGGGGCCATCCAAATGTTATCTCCCTGCCCAGTCTTCCATTTTTCTTTCATGTTTCCTTTGGGACCAAGGCTGATCACACGAGGACTAGCAACTTGGTCTAGTTGCTAGAGAACATGAGAACTCTTCACGTGGTCCAGTCTAATAAATCCAAATAGGGTTTGGATACCCTCTTGGGACCTCTCTGCTTCCCTCCCTCCCTCCTTTTTTTTTTAAACTTTTAAAAGCATTTTTTCCTGCAACCTCTTTGGTCGAAAAAATGTTTTTAAAAGTAAACAAAAAAAAAAAGCCTCTGAAGATCGCGTGGCTCAGCTGGGATCGTCAGAGGCTTCTAAAAGCATTTTTTTTTTCTGCAACCTCTTCGGCCGAAATGGCCTGCCTGTCAACGACTACTTCAGCTTCAACCACAACAATACACAAACAAACAATAGATACAAACTCAAGGTAAACCGCTCCAAACTCGATTGCAGAAAATACGACTTCAGCAACAGAGTGGTCAATGCCCGGAATGCACGACCTGGCTCTGTGGTTACATCCTCAAAACCTTACCACTTCTACCTTAAAACTGTCCACCGTGGATTTCACCCCGTTCCTAAGAGGTCCGTATAGGGGAGCGTGCATAAGCGCACCAGCGTGCCTATCGTCCCTATCCTACAGTCCCCATTGATTTGTGTTCATCCTTGTTCATGTCCATGTTTATACTTATCAGGGGTGGGTTCCACTTATCTTTATTACCAGTTTGCAATGGGAGCGTTCGCCGAAGGTTCTACGCATGCAGAGATCATCAGTGATGACGTCAGGGCAGTGGGCGGGGCCTCCCGCTACCATTACTACCAGTTCGTAAGAACCGGACCGAACCAGGAACAATCCACCACTGATACCTATACCCTGTTACCTTGTACATGTTCGACAAACTAAATAAAATAAAAATAAAACTCCGTAAAAATTCATTGCCAGGAACTGGCTATCCATCCTGCGCTTTCTTCTGAAGTTTTAGCATTTCCGAATGCCGCCGGTTTCTCTCTCTGGCCTTCGGATGGTGGTTTATGACAATGTTCCATTTCCGGATCCAACCTAATCAGGGACCCAGCCAACTTCTGCCCTTGGGAACGGCCATGGGAGTAGAAATCTATTCTTTTGTGGATTTATTTCTGTACGTTTCTCAGCCACCCCATCACAGGCTCTAGGCAGTTCCCCATAAAATATAAACCACTAATGATAAAAGCATAATATTCCAGTGTATAGCCGTCAAGCTGAAATTCAGAGGCATATATCACACCAAAAAAAAATCTATCTTCCAAGAGCAAGGGAGGAAAATAATAATCACTTAACCAGGCATGCATTCTGCAAAGAAGATGCTTCTGAGCATGGGCAGAGTGCTGCTCTACCTTCCTGACTGAGGCTGAGTGGCGGGGGGAGGGCTGTCTTGCAAAAGCAGCCAGGGGGCTTTTCAATAGGAGGGCTGATTGGGAGCAAAGGAGCCCCGAGGGGTGCGTCATGCATCTGTCAGAAATGGTGTAGGGGTCTCCTGTTTGGGTGGGGGTGGGGGTTGGACTAGTTCTTACTTCCACTTTTACAGTTATTTGCAAACATCCTGAGCGGTGTGAGTTTTGAGCCATCGCTCTGCGTATTTCTGCAGAGCGGTGAGGTGGCCTGAAGGTGGAGCTCTTGCCTCACAATCAGGAGGCCGTGAGTTCGATCCTAGGTAGAGGCAGATATTTCTCTCTCTCTGGGCACAATGAGAATATATCTGCTGAACAAAACTCAGCACTGGTGTCAGGAAAGGCATCCGGCCAGTAAAACACTCTGCTCCATTCAGTTGCCCAGACTCCATACGGCAAGGGATTATGGGGTCGTTAAAAGATGATGATGATGATGATCTCTGCATGTTTGTGCTTTCTCTCAGCGATCTCACTGGTTAAAACAGTCATTAAAAGGAAGATTAAAAAAAAAAAAAACACTTCTAATGATTAAAACTCTTTTCCCTCAGGACTTTATTAACAAGAAATACACATGCACACATTAAATGGGGGTCTCTTTAAACAGAAACACAATTAAAATAAGGTTGTGCGTTGGTCATTTTTGATGAAAAATGTTGTGAGTGGAGATTTGTAGAAAGCAAGCCGCGCATTTTCCTAGGAGTGACAGTTCAGTATTTGCCGATTCGCGGCTTGCGGTGATTTTATAGCCCATACCTAGCAATAACAAGAATTTACTATATGTATTCTCTCATCCTTAGCAGGTGCCCCGGTGCCTGTTAAGAGAATTAAATCCTCATTAATATGTAACTTTTCTTTGCTGATGCTTAAATTGAGCAACTCCTGGGGATGGAGGTGCAGGAACAGAGAAGTTGCAGGGAAATAAAACCTGTCCGTCAAAAGCAACCACTTTATACCATATTTTTTGGACTGCAAGATGTACTTTTTTATCTCCCAAAAGGGGATGAAAATGCCGATGCGCCTTATAGACCGAATATTCATGAAGCCCCGCCCACTCGCCGGCCGTTTTTTGGTCTCCGCACGGCCCATTTTCGGGCCTTTTTTCAGCCCGTTTTCTAGGCTTTTTCGGCCTGTTTTTGAGGGGGGGGGGTTGGCTCCTTTTTTCGGAAAAAAACAGGATGAAAAACCCCTCAGAAACGGATCGAAAAAAGTGGAAAAAACAGGTTGAAAAAAGGCCGAAAATGGGAGGCGCGGAGGCCAAAAACTTTTTGTCGTTGTTTTTCCTCTTCTAAATTTAGGTGCGTCTTATAGTCTGAAAAATACAGTAAGTTGAATTTCGGAGACTGTCCTTGCTGTGCCGGCTCAGCATCGCAGATCGAGGGAAGCCCCCTGGCGCTGGGAGTAATTAACGGAGACCATTTAAATAAATTTATTCTAAGTGTTTGTTCGGTCCTTGAATGCGCTTCCGTTTCGGTATCCTTCCTGCAAATTCTAAATTAGCCAGTGGTGCGGGAATTTCTGGAAACGTCTTCAGCTAAATACTCTTGGTTTTCTCCAGACGGCACGCCGAGAATCTGCAGCCTGAATCGTTTAATCTCCCGCCACTCTCAGCCCCAATGGAGACCCGGGGGGATCATCCATCCGCCAGGAGGGGGCGCTCTCAGGGAGGGTGGCAGTTCCTGGACCGGGGGCCAACCTGGCGGATATTGGAAAACCAACTCCTCTTCAGAAAGAGGACTAGGAGGAAAGAAAAAAAAATCTGATTTAGGAAAAGAAATATTTTCACAATGCCCACTCTTTACGCAAAATTTCTGTTCCTGACCAAAACGGTTGCTCAGTGAGTCCTGTCCCATTTTACGACCGTTCTTACCACCGTTGTTAAGTGAATCCGGCTTCCCCGTTGACTTTACTCATCAGAAGGTCCCCAAAAATGATCCCATGACCCCGGGGACACTGAATTTTGATCATATGATTATGGGGGCTGTGAGTGGTGCAGTGGCCTAAAGTTCACCTCACAATCAGGAGGCTGTGAGTTCGATCCTAGATAGAGACAGATATTTCTCTCTCTGGGCACACTTGAGAATATATCTGCTGAACAAAACTCCGCCCTGGCGACAGGAAGGGGATCCGGCCAGTAAAAACTCAGCTCCATTCGTTTGCCCAGACTCCACCCCGCAAAGGGATTATGGTGTCATTAAAAGATGATGATGATTATGGGGCTGCTGCAAAGGTTATAACTGTGAAAAAAGGTCGTAAAGTCCCTTTTTTTCAGTGCTGTGGTCACTTTCAGCGGTCGCTAGATGTACGGTTGTAAATCAAGGACTACCTGCGTACCCTCCAACAATAAAGCCGAGTTCCGAAATTTCTTGGCAGCAATCCGTTTTGTGGAGCTGGGATACCTCAAAAGACCGGACAACTTTCAGCTTCCCTTGCCGATGGCGGAGAACACATACCTGTCTCTCTGAGTTGCCCGTAGCCGCTTGGCGCGTTTCTCCAGCCATTCTTCGATGGTGCCCACCGGGAGCGCCGTGCCATCCTGCTGCTGCTCTTTCGCCCTCCTCTCCTCTGTTTGGAGGGTAAGGGGAGAAGATTAGATGAGATGAGATGAGATGAGATGAGATGAGATGAGATGAGTAGAGTAGAGTAGAGTAGAGTAGAGTAGAGTAGAGTAGAGTAGAGTAGAGTAGAGTAGAGTAGAGTAGAGTAGAGCAGAGCAGAGCAGAGCAGAGCAGAATAGAATAGAATAGGAGAAAGAAGGAATGAGAGAAAGGAAGTGGAAAGAGATGAGAGAAGAGAAGAGAAGAGAAGAGAAGAGAAGAGAAGAGAAGAGAAGAGAAGAGAAGAGAAGGGAAGGGAAGGGAAGGGAAGGGAAGGGAAGGGAAGGGAAGGGAAGGGAAGGGAAGGGAAGGGAAGGGAAGGGAAGGGAAGGGAAGAGAAGAGAAGAGAAGAGAAGAGAAGAGAAGAGAAGAGAAGAGAAGATGAATGAATAGAATAGAGAATGAATAGAATAGAATAGAATAGAATAGAATAGAATAGAATAGAATAGAATAGAATAGAATAGAATAGAATAGAATAGAAGAAAGAAGGAATGAGAGAAAGGAAGTGGAAAGAGAAGAGAAGAGAAGAGAAGAGAAGAGAAGAGAAGAGAAGAGAAGAGAAGAGAAGAGAAGAGAAGAGAAGATGAATGAATAGAATAGAGAATGAATGAATAGAATAGAATAGAATAGAATAGAATAGAATAGAATAGAATAGAATAGAATAGAATAGAATAGAATAGAATAGAATAGAATAGAATAGAATAGAATAGAATAGAGGCAGGACTAGAACTCCCTTCTCCTGGTGTTTGGCTCAAAGTCACCCAGTCTGTTTTCCTGCCTAAGGTGGGACTCAAACTCACCATTTCCTGCTTTCTAGCTTGGTGCTTTAACCACTAGACCGACTGTCTCTCCCCCTTCCACCTACCGAAGTTCGGCTCCTCTGCCTAATCTTGGTGTGTGTGTGTGTGTGTATCCCTCTTGACTTTGCCCCCTCCTTCCCTGCCTGCCCAATATTCCAGCCACCTGTCCGAGCCCAGCCAGGCCTGGGTGTTGAAAATGGTAAACATTTCCCGACAGGGTGTGAAATTAACACCGCTGTTCAAGCCGAGTGACGGATTGTGCCGGTTTGACAGTGGCAGCCAATTCATCTTCTTGCCCGTTGAATAATAATGAGAGCCAGGCGCCGGGAGATCGCTAGCGTGTCAGACCTCTGTGAGGTTTCATGGAGGAGCTAGCAGCTAGCCAGGCAGAGGCGAGGCTGAAATAGCTGCCCCATATACGAAAGGGATGCGGTGGTTCAGTGGCTAAGATACTGCGCTTGTCGATCGAAAGGTTGGCAGTTCAGCGGTTCGAGTGCCACGTAACGGGGTGAGCTCCCAGGACTCATCCCAGCTTCGAACCTAGTAGTTCGAAAGCAGGTTAAAAAAAATGCAAGTAGAAAAATAGGGACCACCTTTGGTGGGAAGGGAACAGCGTTCCGGGCGCCTTTCGCATTGAGTCATGCCGGCCACATGACCACGGAGACGTCTTCGGACAACGCTGGCTCTTCGGCTTTGAAACGGGGATGAGCACCGCCCCCTAGAGTCAGGAACAACTAGCACAGATGTGCAAGGGGAACCTTTACCTATAAGTAAGGGATTCTATTCCTTTATGGTCCTTTGGATTACAACTCCCATCATGCTTCTCCACTGTCTAGGAGTCATGGGAACTGGGGTCTAACCCCACTTTGCCCATCTGGCCTTCGGTCCAGGATCTAGCAATGGTTGGGGAAGATTCCAAGGGGGCTATGAGTTTGATGGCGCAGCAGATTAAAGCACTGTTAAGTAACATCAACCGCCTGCGATTACTGCAAGTTCGAATCTCACCAGGCTCAAGGTTGACTCAGCCTTCCATCCTTCCGAGATAGGCAAAATGAGGACCCGGATTATGGGGGCAATAAGATGACTTTGTATAAAAAAAGAACACCATTTGGGGGGGGGGGCGAAAGCCCTACTAAGCAGGTATATACAAAAAGTATGAAGGCTAGTGCTTAACGCATTGTAAGCCGCCCTGAGTCTCCGGAGAAGGGCGGCATATAAATCGAACCAATGCATAAATAAATAATGAAATGAAATGAAATGAAATGCTACGGGGGTGCAGCTTGATAGGGAAGTAACCCTTTTCCCATATTTTTCTTGGGAGAAATTCTATATGCTTCCTGATGGGGGAGGGATTAGGGGAAGGATACCCACGTTGTCCCTATTTTAACGACTGCCACGGTTTTATCGATTTCTGTCCTAGTATCATAACACACAGCTCCCTGGGCTGCCTGCAACCCAGAGCCGTAAAAATTAAAATGCAACCATCAATCAGGGGAGGGGGGGAAAACCACGCAGCCTATAAATTGTATCAGCAGGCAGTAAAATCAAGCCATCAAAATCCACCTTCCTGGCCCAGAGCAGAAATAAAAGCGATGGGAAACGAAGGAGGGGGAAGAAGGAGCTCTTAAAAAAAAAAAAACTAAAGAGGTTTGAAGAGTACAGATAAGAAACAGTCAATCCAGATTAAAACCATTAGGGACCTAAAGATTGGCCGTGATTTAAAGCAAAGCTCCTTCCCAATGATTTCTGATATTAAGTGAATCGGTTCTTTTTCAAGGTATTTTAACACGCTGTGCAAAAATATTCGCCGTTTAAAGGTAGGCTCCGATTCCACCACTGTGAGATGGTGGGGAAAGGTTAACACTGCACTGGATTAAAAATACAAATAAGTGTTATTGACTGCTTTAGAAGTAAAACTTTCATTTGGAGTGCTGTGACCAGTTTCGGTCAGCGCCATATAAAAAAAGATATGGAGACTCTAGAAAGAGTGCAGAGAAGAACAACGAAGAGGATTAGGGGACTGGAGGCTAAAACACACAAAGAACGGTTGCAAGAACTGGGTGTGTCTAGTTTGATGAAAAGAAGGACTAGGGGAGACATGATAGCAGTCTTCCAATATCTCAGGGGCTGCCCCAAAGAAGAGGGAGTCAAGCTCTTCTCCAAAGCATCTTCTGAAGGCAGGACAAGAAGCAATAGATGGAAACTAATGAAGGAGAGAAGCAACTTAGAACTAAGGAGGCATTTCCTGACAGTGAGAACGATTAATCAGCGGAACTCCTTGCCTCCAGAAGTTGTGAATGCTCCAACACTGGAAGTTTTTAAGAAGAGGTTGGATAACCATTTGTCTGAAGTGGTGCAGGGTTTCCTGCCTAAGCAGGGGGTTGGACTAGAAGACCTCCAAGGTCCCTTCCAACTCTGTTATTCTCTTAACTGTTTCTCACTTCACCTTCTCTTACCTTGTACCTGCATATTCAGCTTCTCGAGATCCACCCCCGTCATGTGAGAAAATCTACAGTTGGAGCCAAAATCGCAGTGGCCTGCAGGGAAGGCATCAAGGCAAGCATTAAGCACAAAGTCCTTCTCATCAACCCCAAATCGCTTATGAAAAAAAAGAAATCTTATCGGACTTGAAGGACTGGTAAACGCCTTCCTTCAGTCCCGTCGTAACTTCCGAAGCGATCACTGAATGAACGCTCATAACCCGAGGACCATGTGCGTTATAAAAGCAAGATGATGAAATGATTTTTTTTAGATTTAGATTTTAGATTTTATTTAATTTCTATACCACCCTTCTCCCGAAGGACTCAGGGCGGTGCATTTCCACCAAGTTGCAAATTGACAATTTCATTCATTTTCGTATTCTCAGCAGAAATACTTGGGGTGGTTTTTCAAATATGTTTTAGTACACGTGGCAACCAATCCTGGGCATAAATTGTTTCAACTTCTACCCTGAAAACGACGCTATAGTAATAATAATAACTTTATTGTCATTGTATGTGTATAAACAGTATACCCATGTTGAATATCTACACACAGAAAGGATGAGGATATATGTATATTTTATTCTCTTACATACTGACCTTATATAGTTTGTTACTTTCAAGTTATAGCATATTTGGCAGCATATCATTGGCTCACAGAATCTTCCAGGTATCTAGGATCTTTGGTTAACCATTGCTTGCTTAAGCACTTATAATGTTTAGCTATAGTTAAAGTCTAACACACATCCCACTTCCTCTCCTCTTGTTTACAGAGTTAGGGTCTTATTTTCTAATGCCATTTCCTGGCGCCTACGTGCAAGTAGCTTTCCTTATCTGAGGTTTGCCATCCAAGATAGGAAAATTCCTGCACATATGCAGACTCCTACATACCCATACAACGAAATGCAGACTCCTACACACTCATACAACAAAATTCACCCATACAACGAAATTCACCTAGCCCAAAGACCAGGCCCAACACACATAACAATCCCCAAACTCACTCCCACCCACCACAATTTCCCCACCCCTAAACCTCCCAAACATCCACACAACAGACCAAGTCATGCTGTCCAACAGCTCACTGATGGTGGCCCTTTAGTTCATTGTTCCCACCGGAAGTTGGCAAATGGGCCGTTTATGGCCACCAGAGGACCTCCAGAGAGGTGGGGAAGGCTGTTTTAGCCCTCCCCAGGTTCTGGAGCAAGGTGAGAGAAAAAAAACGGACCACCCGGGCCATTGCGTGCCACTGAGCCACTGCGTCCCCTCTTCAGCATACCTGTTTGCAAAAATTTCCGACAGGGTTTCTTTGTCTGTTCCTCCTGTAAGATGGTTGCAGCATCTGTAAAGAAAAAGAAAAAGAAATCACAAACAGGAGGAGGAGGCGGAAGAGCTGGCCTATATTAAAAAAAAAATGTCAAGAGAAGAGCTGTGATTCCACAACAGACTCTCTTTCCGGGCGTAAAAGCAGGTGGGGCTACACGCAGTTGTAAGTTAAAGGCTACAGGTAGCTCCTCGACTTACAACCCACCAACTCCGCTGCTGAGCAAGACCGTCGTTGAGTTCTGCCCCGTTTTACGACCTTTCTTGCCAGAGTCGTTCAGCGAAATTGTTCAGTGAATCTGGCTCCCCTGTCGACTTGGCTTGACAATAAGGTCACAAAACGGGACCGGCGTGACTCTGGGACGCTGCAAACGGTCATAAATATGAGTCGGTTGCCGAACGTCCAAATTTTGATCGGGGATGCTGCAACGGTGTGAAAAACAATCCTAAGTCATTTTTCTCAGTGGTGTTGTAACTTTTGAACAGTCATTAAATGAATGGTTGCAAGTTAAGGACACTCTGTACCGGTACATCAAGGATCTTTTTTTCAAGTTTTATTTGTATTTTTTATATAAAATTCAATTTTCATGAAACAGTGTGTGTTCTGGGTACAATTATGTTTAAATAGTCACATTTATACCTCTTTGTTGTGATAAGTCATCACTATTATATTAATAATATAACAACGTAATAACATTAATACTGAACATTTAACCTCCTCATCTTTAAAAACTCTCCTCTATCCCATTTCCTCCATTTATATCTCCTTCTTTCTAACTTCTGTTTCTGTTATCTAGCCATTGACAGAATACGTCCCGTATCAAAAAACATTCAGTTGCTTCTTTATCCTTAATAGCGAGTGTTAATCTATCCATTTCTGCACAATCTAATATTTTCTTAATTACATTCCCCTCAGACGGATCTCATCATTTTTTCCACTGTTGCACAAATACAATTCTGGCTGCAGTTAGTATATGCAGGATCAAATATGCAGTCTTTTAATCATATTTTTCTGGTAGCATGCCCAGGAAAAATATCTCTGGTTTAAAGTCTATATGTTGTTTTATCATTTTTTTCCATCCAAGTGTGTATTTTCGTCCAATATTTTCTTGTCTTTGGGCATGTACATCCAAGATTTTTACGGGAAGGAGTACACACCATGTTTCCCAGTTGCAGGAGAAAGATCCATGGCTATCCCACCCCACCAACCTCCGGTCCTACTGATAAAATTTTCTGAACCAGATGTGCATACAGAGAGACAGGGCAGAAGAAACATCTGGAACCCCCCCCCCCCAACAGCTCTCCTTGAACCCCTGCAGCTCTCCCTGTACCACCAAAACACCAGAGAAGCTGTTCGGGTTTCTTACCTCGAAAGAGATCGTACCATACTTTCTTGGCTCTTAAATGTTGCACCCCATTTAAGTGTTTCTTCCTGTTGTGAAGATTGTCCTGGAAAGTCCGATCGCAGTAATCGCAGAAGTACCGCTTCCCCATTCTGAATCTGCTAATAGCAAGAGCAAGAGCACTTATATACCACTTCACAGTGCTTTATAGCCCCTCTCTAAGCAGTTTACAGAGTCAGCCTCTTGTCCCCCAACAATCTGGGTCCTCATTTTACCCACCTCGGAAGGACAGAAGGCTGAGTCAACCTTGAGCTGGTCAGGATCGAACTCTTGGCAGTGGGCAGAATTAGCCTGCAATCCTGCATTCTAACCACTGTTCCACCACAGGAGGGAGGGAGGGAGGGAAGGGAAGGGAAGGGAAGGGAAGGGAAGGGAAGGGAAGGGAAGGGAAGGGAAGGGAAGGGAAGGAAGGAAGGAAGGAAGGAAGGAAGGAAGGAAGGAAGGAAGGAAGGAAGGAAGGAAAATACCAATAGCATTTAGACTTACATAGTGCTTTACAGCCCTCTCTAAGCAGTTTACAGAGTCAGCCTCTTGCCCCTAACAATCTGGGTCCTCATTTTACCCACCTCGGAAGGACAGAAGGCTGAGTCAACCTTGAGCTGGTCAGGATCGAACTCTTGGCAGTGGGCAGAATTAGTCTGCAATTTTTCTACTTGCATTTTTTTACCTGTTTTCGAACTGCTAGGTTGGCAGAAGCTGGGACAAGTCACGGGAGCTCACCCCGTTACGCAGCACTAGGGATTCGAACCGCTGAACTGCCGAGCTTTCGTTCGACAAGCTCAGCGTCTTAGCCACGTCCCTTAAAATTCTGATAGAAATGTTGTTGTTTTTAAAAAAGTCCACACAAATACACACAATCAGCTTTGGCTGCTTTTGACTTGGAAATCACTAAACTGGGCGATCGTGTCCCAATTTCCTTGGGCTTCGGCGTAAGTGGCAAGTTCAGGATTTTTGACATGGAGAAACGCTGCTTCTAATTGAATGCGGTTTGTCGGGAAGAGCTTTTCCTAACCACCTGCAGGGCTGAAAATTGAATCTGGAACTTCCTGCAGGCAAAACCAGAAGTTACCGCTCGTTGTCAGGATGACATTTTAACATCTAATTCCTCTGAGAGGAAGCCCTGTTCTGCTTTCACTGAGCATTTCTGTGTAGGTTAGCTAGACGCGAAAAAACGTAAGTACAACGGATAGATTTGTATTACCGCCGTTGTTCTAATTGTACGGAGAATTTATTGTGTGTGTTACAGCAGCCTGGGTTTCAATTTCATGGGTAAATAAATAAAATGCTGCATTTCGGTACAGCGCAGAATGTACGCTCAGGACTGACGCTGCTTCTAATTTAATCACTGCATCGAAGTGGGACTTGCAGGAATTAATACGGATTGGGCACAAACCACCAGATCTGTAAGGTGAAGAGTTCAATGAGCTATTTTATTGTTCATGCCTCTAGCACAGGAATCTTCTCAGACCGACAGTTTGCTCCTGGGACAAACGAGCTGAGCCCCCGGGGAGGAGTCAAAGGAAGAATTAGTCTGGAATTTCTACGTAGGCATCAGAGGGGAAACAAGACACCGACACGAATCCGCCAAGGAAGTCAAAAGCAAACAGCCCTACCAAAGAATCTCTAAGACTGTCCCCACCGACACGGACAAGGCAAGCCACTAGATTATAAAGTGACACTACCTAGTTGGATAATAAAATGTCTGCAAGAGAATAGCCAAGCTCAAAGAGCACCCAGGACTTCACAGTCCTCCTCCTCCTAGCACTGGTGATGTTACCTAGCTGGGTCAAGAAACGTCTGCAAGAAAACGACTCCACAGTCCTCCTCCTCCTCCTAGCACTGATGATGTTACCTAGCTGGGTCAGGAAACTGCAAGAAAAGCGCCAATCTCAGAGAGCATAAAGGACCCTACAATCCTCCTTCTCCTCCTCCTAGCACTGATGATGTTACCTAGCTGGGTCAAGAAACGTCTGCAAGAGAACGACTCCACAGTCCTCCTCCTCCTCCTAGCACTGATGATGTTACCTAGCTGGGTCAAGAAACGTCTGCAAGAAAAGCGCCAAGCTCAGGACCCTTCACTTCAACCCTGAGCTTACAAATATTCCCCTTTATTAATGATGGGAACTGTAGTACCTGCCCTGCCTCTCCAGGACCCTGGAGTGGGGTCCAAGCAGACCTTACTACTCACCCTTC
The DNA here is from genome assembly GCA_038048745.1 of Coluber constrictor foxii. Classification (NCBI taxonomy): domain Eukaryota; kingdom Metazoa; phylum Chordata; class Lepidosauria; order Squamata; family Colubridae; genus Coluber; species Coluber constrictor. The sequence goes on from CM075968.1 coordinate 20,963,322, forward strand.
TGGCTCTGCGGTCCAGAATTTCTCCCTCCGCCTGTTTCAGCATTCAAATCCCAGAGGCCTCCGCGGTCGGCCTTTTCAAGCTTAACAAACGGCGGGGCATCTTGGGAAGCGTAGTTCAGCTTCCCTTAAAAGGAAGAGCTGCGGAACACCAGACTTCAAAGCCCAGAATTCAGCGCGGCGCCTTTTTCCTCCCTCCTTCCCTCCCTCCCTCCCTCGCGGCCCGAAGGCAGCAGTGCGCCTGCGCAGTAGCCTCAAGCGTCCAAGATGGCGTTGGTGCAGCAGCTGTACCGGTTCGTCTTCCGTCGCACGTCCACGCTGGTTTTCACGGTCGTGGTGGGCGCCGTGATTTTCGAGCGGGGCTTCGACCAGGCCACGGAGGCGATTTTCTGCCGCCTCAACGAGGGGGTAAGTCAGCCCCGGTGGGCGTGCAGGCCCCAGCCGGGGACTTGCGTGAAAGGCGGGCCGGAGTCAATTGAAGGTCAGGCGGGCTGGCCTTTCACTCGAGGCCGAGGCTTCGGCCTTATCACGCTGCTTCTAGGTATAGGGCAAGGCACTTTTTTGGGGGGGGGAAAGGCTGGGTGGCTTGGAGTGAAACGGGGCGTGAGTGGGAATCACGTCTGCAAGAAAACCACCAAGCTCAGAGGGCACCAGGAACTCCACGGTTCTCCTCCTCCTCCCTCTCCTTCCTAGCACTGATTTTGTTACCTAGCTGGGTCATGAAACGTCTGCAAGCTCAAAAAGCACCAAGGACTGCACAGTCCTCCTAGCACTGATGATGTTCCCTAGCTGGGTCATGAAACGTCTGCAAGAGAAGAGCCAAGGTCAGAGAACACCCAGGACCCCACAGTCCTCCTCCTAGCACTGATGATGTTCCCTAGCTGGGTCATGAAACGTCTGGAAGCTCAAAAAGCACCAAGGACTCCACAGTCCTCCTCCTCCTCCTCTTAGCACTGATGTTGTTACCTAGCTGGGTCATGAAACGTCTGCAAGCTCAAAAAGCACTAAGGACTCCTCCTCCTCCTCTTAGCACTGATGTTGTTACCTAGCTGGGTCACGAAACGTCTGGAAGCTCAAAAAGCACCAAGGACTCCACAGTCCTCCTCCTAGCACTGATGATGTTCCCTAGCTGGGTCATGAAACAGCCAAGATCAGAGAGCACCAAGGACCCTTCACTTCAACCCTGAGCTACAAATACTTATCTTTCTCGGAGATTGCTTGGCCACGGCTCCGCCGTTTTCTTGGCAAGACTTCAGAATTGTTTTGCGGTTGTCTTCTTCCTGAGGTTGAAAGAGAGGCGTTTGGCTGGAGGTCACCCAAGATGACCTTGTGTCTAAGGCAGAATTAGAACTCATGGCCTCTTAGTTTCTAGCCAGTTGGTAACACACACGCACACACACATACAGAGATACACGGTGATGTAATATATGTGCACTGAAATGGTATAAGGTTTCCTAAAAGCCTGAGCAGGGGGTTGGACTAGAAGACCTCCAAGGTCCCTTCCAGCTGTTATTCTGTTCATACATTTATACGTGAACAGAAATGCATGTAGACCATATGTATACACACTCACACATAGTCTTTTTACCCTTGAAGGTACCGTATTTTTCGGAGTATAAGATGCACCTTTTTCCCCGCTAAAAAGGGATAAAAATTTAGGTGTGTCTTACACACCGAATGTAGCACTGGCCCCCACCCTTTGGCCTCTGCCTCCCAGCAGTTTACCTCCTTGCAGCAAGCAAAAACAGCTCCTTTCAGCTTCAGCACAGCCTAGTTAGCACAAGTTGATTGGATCGGCCTTTCGACTCTCAGCTGTTTTGCAGTGGCCTCTGCTGCTTGCTGCAAGGAGGTAAATTGCTGGAGCAGATTTTTCTTTTCCCCCCTTGGGCTAATCAAGCCATGCTGAAAACGAAACTGAAAGCAAAGCAGGCTGTTTGCTGCAAGGAGGCAAAATTGCTCAGAGGCAGAGGGAGATTTCTTTTTTCCTCACCAAAAAAGGTTGGTGCATCTTATACGGTACTTTCCTCTTTTGTGTACCATAAGTACTTTGGGGAGGGGGGGGGCAGAGTATGGGGTAGATGACAAGCTAGCAAATTCCATTCTGCGTCCTGAATGGGCTGTGATTGAGGAATGGTGTTCTGTTTAGTTAACAAGCAAGCGTTCCCCAAGTGTCGTCCGTATCTTAACTCCATGCTTGTTTGTGTCTCTTGCAGAAACTCTGGAAAGACATCAAGCACAAATATGAAGTTAAGAACGACTAAGGCACGGCCAGCAAAACCCTGGATTCCCGTTGGATCCTCCGCCATCTTCACCCAACAGCCCTTTGGCTTGTGGCCAGCTGTTTGTCCAGCAGATGTTCATCCTTGCACGATGGCCCGGTGTGCGAGACTCCCAAGTGATGAAAAGATTCAAATGACTTTTTTCTTCTGGCTGAAAAACAGCTTAATAAAATGCGCTCTCTAAGACAAGTATATTCTGTGCTACCTTGTGTCACTTGGAAATTGCGGAATACCCCCGGGGGGGGGGGGCCTGTTTGGCAAATGTTTTTTGTGGGTTTTGTGTTTTTTTTTCTTCTTCCTTTCAATCTAGTCATTTAGTACTGAAGTTGTAGCACAAGATGCAACAGAAGTTATCGTATATCTTGCTTGCGGCTTTGGGTTGAAATGGCCGTTAGATATAACAACGCTTGTTGTATTAAATTTTGACTTTCCCATTTCAAGGGTCGCTTTATGTCACAGGTGATCCTCAATTTACAACTATTCTGTTTAGGGACCCAAATAAAAATAAAAAATAAAAAAATGAAGAGAGCCTTGGTGGCGCAGCAGATTAAAGTGGTGTTAAGTGACACCAGCTGCCTGCAATTACTGCAAGTTCAAATCTCACCAGGTTCAAGGTTGACTCAGCCTTCCATCCTTCCGAGGTAGGTAAAATGAGGACCCGGATTGTGGGGGCAATAAGCTGACTTTGTATAAAACAGAACACCGCTTGGGGGGGGCCGAAAGCCCTACTAAGCAGGTATATACAAAAGTATGAAAGCTATTGCTTAATGCATTGTAAGCTGTCCTGAGTCTCCGGGGAAGGGTGGCATATAAATTGAACCAATAATAATAATAATAATAATAATAATAATAATAATAATAATAATAATAATAATAATATAATAATAATAAAATGATGTTGGGGGGGGAATAATTTATGGCCAGTTTTCACACACACCTCCACAATCGTGATCAAAATTCAGCTGCTTTGGCAACTTGGTATGTATATTATGACAAGTGGCAGGGTCCTGGGATCCCGTGATCATAATTTGTAACCTTCCCAGCCGGCGTCCGACAAGCAAAGTTGGTGGGGGGAAGCCAGATTCGCTTACTGACCGTATGGTTTGCTTCCAAACTGCAGTGATTTGCTTAACGACTGGCAAAAAGGTCGTAAAATGGGGCAAAGCTCAACCACTGCCTTGTTTAGCGATGGAAATGGTGGGCTGAGTTGGGGTTGGGAGCCTGTGACTCTGTATTAAAACATTCAGAGTAGACGTTGCCTGACCTCTTGCATGAGGTACAGGCTGTTCTATTTCTTTTAATACGTAACATTCCCTGTGCGTGCATGCCTACGCACATACGTGTGTTCTCGGGGAAGGGGGGGTTGTTCCAATATTTGACGGGCTGCCACAGAGAGAAGGGGGTCAACCTCTTTTCCAAAGCACCTGAAGGCCAGACAAGGAGTAATGGATGGAAACTGAACAGGGAGAGATTCAACCTAGAAATGAGAATTTTTCTCGTAGTGAGAACAATCAACCCATGGAACAGAAGTTGCCTTTAGAAGTTGTGGGAGCTTCATCACTTGAGACTTTTAAGAAAAGATTGGATTGCCATTTGTCAGAAATGATATAGAGTCTCCTGTTTGAGCTAGGAAGTTGGACTAGATGACCTACAAGGTCCCAACTCTGGAGCAGGTGGGGTGATATTTAAGATTTGTGATCATTCTCAATAAGCTAGCATAAGGGTAGGATTATCAACCTTTGTGCTTTGATGCTAACAGGCTGAACTAAATTTGTATTAGTTCGAGTGGAAGAGTAGGAAGGATCCGCCTTATTATGTGTTACTAAGAGCCCTAAATCAGTAGTTGCAGGCAGACAACTTTTGAGGTGTAGAACCTGGGCCCCCAGATCTTCCGTTACGTTGCAGGAAAAAGCTCACTGAAGCAAAGACGTCAGCAGAAGGGGACCGAATGCGATTTCCTTCTTCGGGAGCAGTTTGAGCCAACGGAAACAGACCCCATCCCACTCGCGATCACAATGCTGAAACGTATTTATTTGCTGCCCGCCTCGCCGTGGGGCTTACAAATTAGACCGCCAGAAGCCAACATTTCGCAGCGTAATATCAAGTTGAAGTGGACGTTTCACTCGGCTAGAAAAAAAAAACCCACAGCGGAAGAAACGTGATTCAGCAAGGCAGCTGGCTTTCGAGCAGAACTGGCGCCTTGCTGGTGTCCCGCCATCGATCGGGGAAGGGACGGGGGAATAAATGGGCAACGAACCTGTGTAGCTTTAGGATGGGAAATTGGAAGGAGGGTGGGTGGGGAATTGATAGTTGGAAGAGCAGAGAGGTTTGGAATCTGGTTTATGTTGGATGCTGGGATCTTCAAGGCCGTTTACCCTGAGAGTGGAATTTCACCAACCCAAACATCTCAGTGATTCCCGAAACATCTCGGTAATGCCAGATTGGCTATACACAGATGGACTATGGGGATGGGGGGAGGGCTGGGGGGAACCAAAGGGTTCTATAGTGGACGTCTGACTGCTACAACCAGCATCTTTTTAAAGTGCTTTTCCACTTCCATCAAATGGAATCGAGGGTTTCACTTTCCCAGGAGATCAGACTGAGGCAGGTCTGACAGATGAACATAATAGGACAACTCAAAAAACAGCAAAAGTTTCCGGAGGAGCGGTTTAAAGAAACTGCATTTCTCAACAACGCACAATTTCCACAGGCTGCTCAACACAACCCTATTGGCAGGCCGGTAATCGTGTGTGGATTTGTGCTTCCCTGGGAAAACCATCTTTACAAAAGGCAAGGTGCTTTTTCTCTCCGGGTGGGGAGCAATTCCAAAACACGCCTCCCTGGCGCGGCACTTTTTCAAGACGGGATCATGCCTTTATTGCGCTTCCGGTCGGCCATTGCACGTCTGTTGTGGTTTGCCCTCGTCCCCTTGCTGGCTTCTTTCTTCCGTCGCTCCTGTACCGTCTCTCGGCTTTGGCCGCGGCCCTTGGCAGCACCAGTCACGGCTGCTGAGTTATCCGGCTTTGGCCTGCAAGAGAAAACCGAACTGGGTATGTCTAGTTTAATGGAAAGAAGGGCTAGGGGAGATGTGATAGCAGTATTCCAATATTTGAGGGACTGCCACAAAGGAGTGGGAGGTCAAGCTATTGTCCAAAGCACCAGAAGGCAGGAGAAGAAACAACGGATGGAAACTAATCAAGGAGAGAAGCAACCTAGAATTAAAAAAAATCCTAAACAATTAACCAGCCTCCAGAAGTTGTGGCTGCTCCATCACTGGACAATTACCCTATTTTTGGGCATATAAAGGATGAAAGATAGAGGGTGAAAATTTGGGTGCGTCTTATACACCGAATATATTGACTGTTTCCCTATGACTATCATTAAGTATTGTACCTTATGATTCTTGACATATGTATCTTTTATGTATACTGAGAGCGTATGCACCAAGACAAATTCCTTGTGTGTCCAATCGCACTTGGCCAATAAAGAATTCTATTCTATTCTATAGCCCCGCCCACCCAGCGGCCCCCACCCTTTGGCCTCTGCCTCCCAGCAATTTGCCTCCTTGCAGCAAACAGCCTGTTTCAGCTTCAGCACAAGCAGCTGATTAGCACAAGCAGCTGATTGTCAGTTGGATCGGCCTCCCGACCATCAGCTGTTTCAGTCTGCAAGGGATTGCCATTGCCTATTGCCGGCCTCCGCTGTTTGCTGCAAGGAGGCAAATTGCTGGGGGGCAGAGGCAGGTTTTTTTTTTTCTTGTGCTAATCAGGATTTGTGCTTTCCTAGGAAAATTACCTTTACAAAAGGCAAAGTGCTGAAACTGAAACTGGCTGTTTGCTGCAAGGAGGTAAATTGCTGGGAAGCAGAGGCAGTTTTTTTTTTCTTGTGCTAATCAGGATTTGTGCTTTCCTAGGAAAATCACCTTCACAAAAGGCAAGGTGCTGAAACTGAAACTGGCTGTTTGCTGCAAGGAGGTAAATTGCTGGGAAGCAGAGGCAGATTTTTTTTTCTTGTGCTAAGCACAATTTGTGCTTTCCTAGGAAAATCACCTTTACAAAAGGCAAAGTGCTGAAACTGAAACTGGCTGTTTGCTACAAGGAGGCAAATTGCTGGGAGGCAGAGGCAGATTTTTTTTTCTTGTTTTCCTCCCCAAAAAGGTAGGTGCGTCTTATAGTCCAGAGCGTTTTATACTCCGAAAAATACGGTATTTGTCTGAAATGGTACAGCAGGGGGTTGGAACAGAAGACCCCCAAGGTCTCTTCCGGCCCTATTTTTCCATGTTCTAAATATCTGGTGTCCTCTAATGGGGTGGGAACTGCTACTCCCAGACTACCAAGCCAGTTTGGCAATATGCAATCCTAAATTGGATGCCTGGAACTCAGGACAAAGGTCAGGAGGAGGGGGTGGGGCTTTGGGGGAATCCTTACCCTTTCCTTGCGAGGAAGGTCATCCGCCTGGCCTCGGCTCGCTCCCGCAACACTGCTGGATCTTGAACGAAGTGATCCTGTTTTCCAAGAAAAAAAGGAAGATCTTTGAGAAGCAGGGATTGCTTTCCCCCATTGTCCAACGAAAAGATTGGGAGCATTTCCTGGTGTGGGACACAATGGGGACAGAGGTGCGATCCTGGAGATGACAGAAATCTTTAGCTGCTTAGAACTGAAAAAACGGCCATGGTGTGTATTTTACAGTAGTGGCTAAAATTGTGAAAACCTTTTTGGGAAAAGTGTATTTTTGAGGTTTGATGGCTAAAAACACCACTTTTTGGAGTTTCTAGATAATCACATTTTACTGCTAGAATGGCCTGAAAATAGCCCAGTCCTTCACCCAATTGAAACTCTATAGTGCCGACTAAAGAAACCGATTAGTCAGTTTAGTCACATTAGAACAACTGCAGGACTAAAAGACTTGTTTCCCTCCATGGGAAGACATCGTAAGGCCGTCATTCATGCTAAAGATTACCCAACTAAGTATTAACTGACATGGGGATCATTTTCGTATATCTTGTTTTTCCTACGGAGATAATTTTTCTATATCTCCTTTTTTCCTATGTGTTTTTTTTAAAACTTTTTTAGCATTTGTTTTACTACGGTTTGGGCGAATAGGTAGTAAAGAAATGCTTAAAAAAAAAAAGCAAAAAAAGTTCCATTTAAAAAGTTACTTTTTAAATGCTTAAAAAATACAACAATCAGCTGTGCGACCGCTGATTGTCGTTCTTTTTAAGCATTTTTTTTTTACTACTGGTTCGGGAGAACGATAGCAATTATTACTACCGGTTCAGCGAACCAGCCCGAACCGGTAGCATTTCACCCCTGCCTGTATATGTATGTATGTATGTATGTACGTACGTACGTACGTGTATATGTGTGTGTGTGTGTGTGTGTGTGTGTCTGTGTGTGTAGGTCTTTGGTTATTCGGGTCTTCTCCCGCGTAAAATTGGAAGTGTCTTGGCGACGTTTCGATGAAGTCTCATTCGTCACCTTCAGGCTGGTGTTCTCGGCTTCATGTTTCCAGGAGCAGCTGCGATCTCACATTGCTCCTGGAAGCATGAAGCCGAGAACACCAGCCTGAAGATGACGAATGAGACTTCGTTGAAACGTCGCCAAGACACTTCCAATTTTACGCGGTAGAAGACCCAAATAACCAAAGACCTACATACAAACACTCGCGAAAACCTCAGAAAATATATATATATATATATATATATATATATATATATATATATATATATATATATATATATATATATATATATATGAGAAATGCAAAGTTTCTTTTTCGTATCTAACAGTTCCTCCAGAGACAGAGCAAGCTTGAGAATAGGGGACTTCATAAAATGTTAAGTGCCAGCCTTTTGAATATACCTCTGCGGCCATCGGAACATACCTCTGTCTACCATTAAAATATTCCCCCTCCAAGGCCAGAACTGTCAACTCCATGGCATATGGACACCGGACACCGGGACTCAAGGGATAGCTGCTACGGCCACCCACTGAGCCAGCTGTCTTGCCTCCTGAAAATTCAGACTTTTTCCCAGGCTGATGGCCACAGAGGTATGTTCTGCAAGAGGAAACACCTTCACGATTGCTTTGTCATGCTGGCCACCAGAGACAAGAGGAGGAATGAGATATGGTGAACTGGGTCTTCCAATACTCCTTCTTGTATGGTCAGAAAAGTTTCGGCCACGTCCCTAATTATTCCTACCTCCAAGCTCCTGCCTTACTAGGGTCCAGCAAGGAGTTCATGCTTTCTCTGGACCCTTTCTCAAAGCACAAGATAATACTGGTGATATGTTTCTAGGCCAGTCCATAGTGAAAGGGATCTAATCAAGCTTCTCTCCTTGAGATGAAAAAGGTTGCTTGCCTAGAGAGGGGTGGGGTGGGGTAGGGAGTTCAAAGCGAATAAGTGCTTTCCGAAAGAACTTCAACTGATTTAGAGGACCATTATCGGGGTAAAATCCAGCAGGTTCTGACAGGTTCTGGAGAACTGGTAGCAGAAATTTTGAGTAGTTCGGAGAACCGGCAAATGCCACCTCTGGCTGGCCCCAGAGTGGGGAGGGAATGGGGATTCTGTGGTATCCTTCCCCTGGAGTGGGGTGGGAATGGAGATTTCGCAGTATCCTTCCCCTGAAGTGGGGTGGGAATGGAGATTTTACAGTATCCTTCCCCTGGAGTGGGGAGAGAATGGAGATTTTGCAGTATCCTTCCCCTGGAGTGGGGTGGGAATGGAGATTTTACAGTATCCTTCCCCTGGAGTGGGGTGGGAATGGAGATTTTGCAGTATCCTTCCCCTGGGTGGGGTGGGAATGGAGATTTTACAGTATCCCTCCCCTGGAGTGGCATGGGAATAGAGATTTTATAGTATCCTTCCCCTGGAGTGGGGAGGGAATGGAGATTTTGCAGTATCCCTCCCCTGGAGTACTTACTTAGTACTATTACTTAGTATTATTACTTAGCAATTAGCTAATATTATTACTTAGTACCCTGTTTCCCCGAAAATAAGACCCAACCGGAAAATAAGGCCTAGCATGATTTTTCAGGATGCTCGTAATAGAAGTCCTACCCCCACCCCCACCCCCCAAAATAAGCCCCAGTTAAGATTGTCAGCCAGATGGGTGCATTTAGTACCGTATTTCCCCCCAAAAAATAAGACCTAACCAGAAAATAACCCCTAATGTGTCTTTTGGAGCAAAAATTAATATAAGACCCGGTCTCATTTTCGGGGAAACACGGTATTATTACTTAGTATTATTACTTAGTAGTCCTGAGTAGCGTGCTACTTAAGAGACAGTCCTTCCCTAACAAGAGGGAAGGGAACCATTCCTTGTTGCTCGTTTTGGAGGTCGTGAAATTTCTCACTCGAGACAACTTGGAGGAGCTGCGGCTTCTGCTCTCTTCCAAGCTCTCGGGAGCTGCCTATCCTGTTTTCCTGTTCAAATCGCGGGATCGTTGCACAGCCTCTTCCCTCCCGCCAGAATTCCAGATCGTCACCTTCGTTGCCTCTTTGTCCTCCATCTCCTCTTCTTCATCCTCCTCTTCCTCCGGCTCGTCGTCTTCTTTCGATCTCAGGACTTGCGGGATGGTGAACGGCCTTCCAGAAGATGGGACAACCACACAAGTCAAGACTCATCAAGAGCACAGTGGGACAATTCACCATGGCCAATTAGTCACAGCCCATTAGCCATGGCCAATTCACCACAGCCAACTCTCCACAGCCAATTTAGAATAGAATAGAATAGAATACAATAGAATTCGAACTGGTGTAATTGCAGACAGCTGGATGTTAATTACGGTGCTTAGTCTGCAGAGCTATCCAGGCTCCTTACACATGTTATAGGTTCTCCAGCACTGGTCTAGATCCCCATTTAAAAGCCTGGAAAGTGGAGGTGGGGCAGATGGCCGCTGGCTTACCTTCTGCTGATCAGCTCATCGTCAGAGTCCGCGTCGTTTGCTCCCACCTGGTTGCCATCGTAGGTGTCGTCGTATTCGTCCTCGTAATCCTCCTGGGAGAAGAGGCCACCCCCGCTCGGTGCGGGGACCTCGTCAACAACCACGGAGTATTGGCTGTAGCGTTCCCTCTGCTCCTGCACCAGGCGCTTGTCGTTCAGCAAGCTTTTTGTGGTGGATTTGTCGCTCCTGCATCGGTGGAGAGGAATACGAACAAAAACTCAGGGTACAAAACTTGGGGTCTTGGGGGGGCGGGAGGCTTCCTTTTATTCGAACATTTGACTTCGGCCAATCGGAAAAAAAGAAGCGCTCGGGATTGAACTGTGGTCTCCTGGGTGCCGGGCCCTGAGCTTGGTTGTTTTCGTTACCCAGACTGGAGATTTTACAGTATCCTTCGCCTGGAGTGGGGAGGAATGGAGATTTTATAGTATCCTCCCCCTGCCACGCCCACCAAGCCAAATCTCCATTCCCACCCCACTCCGGGGGAAGGATACTGTAAAATCTCTATTCCAACCCCACTCCAAGGGAAGGATACTCTAAAATCTCCATTCCCACCCCACTCCGGGGGAAGGATACTGTAAAATCCCCATTCCCACCCCACTCCAGGCGAAGGATACATTCTCTCCCATTCCAGGAGAAGGATACTGTAAAATCTCCATTCCCACCCAACTCCAGGGGAAGGATAGTGTAAAATCTCCATTCCCACCCCACTCCAGGCGAAGGATACTGTAAAATCTCCATTCCTTCCCCACTCCAGGGGAAGGATACAGTAAAACCTTCGTCCGAAGTGGCTGAATAGCACCTCCGGTCCCACATCTTAAAGCTGATACACGGCGGAGAAACCCTGGATGGGATGAGAACAGCGCAAGCTCACCTTTTGCCTTTCTGAATCCGAGAGACGTCTACCGCATCCTTGCTGAAAACATCGAACTCGTCATCCTGGAAAACGTTGCATCGGGAAGTGACAAGCGGAGTCGGATCTGGTTTCACAGGCCTGGCAGAAAGAGTTGTGGTTAAGTTGTGGTTGCCAAGAAAGGAAGAGACAACTCAGCCCAGATATCAGGTGTGAGAGAAAGAGGGTGAAGACAGCTCCTCCTTAAGAGTTCCCAGCGTATATATCGTGGATACAGAGAGTGGACTCCTCAGTCTGGCAAGATTCTGTCTACAGGTGTGAAATGACAAGGAACTCGGCTTGGAAGAATCACCATGTGTCACTCTTCGTTTGCGACCCGACACATGGTGACCAAGGAATCCTGAGAGTTTGAAGTCCACATGTGGTGGCTGAAGAATTTTGGGAGTTGAAATCCACATAGGATGGGATGGAATGTAGTTATGGGGGTGGATCCCCAGGAGGGAAGGGCTGCATTCCAGAGGAGGAAGAGGCAACTCATGTCTGGATATTATGTGTGAGAGAAAGAAGGTGAGGGCAGCTCCTCCTCAATAGTTCCCAGTGTATGCTGTAGATGCAGAGAAAAGAATCCTCAGTCTGGCAAGATTCTGTCTACAGGTGTGAAATGATAAGGAACTCAGCTCGGAAGTATCACCGTATGTAATTCTTTGTTTGGGGCCTGACACGTGGTAACTGAGGAATCTTGGGAGTTTGAAGTCCACACATGATGTGATGGAATGTAGTTATGGAGATAGATTCCCAGGAGGGAGGGCCTGCATTCCAGAGGAGGAAGAGGCAACTCATGCCTGGATATTATGTGTGAGAGAAAGAAGGTGAGGGCAGCTCCTCCTTAATAGTTCCCAGTGTATGCTGTAGATGCAGAGAAAAGAATCCTCAGTCTGGCAAGATTCTGTCTACAGGTGTGAAACAATAAAGTGCCTGTTGATGAACATCAACTAGTAGTCAGAAGACACGCTGAAAGCTCCTTAATTTCACAACACATCGACAAACTCAACTGTAGTTTCAACTGGGAAACTGTGACCAACCTAGGTCAAACCACGGGTGAAATGCTACCGGTTCGGAGAACCAGTAGCGATGGTGGCGCAAAGCTCTGTCCACCCGCCCAGTTGTCGTTATTTCCCAGTTGTCGTTACTTCCTGATTTCACTCCTGCATCAAACCAAATCCAAAACCTTCAGAGAATTCCTGGAGGCCTGGCACTCAGACAAATCAGCCATCAACAGGCACATAGAGATAAAGGACATCTCCATACTGCTCAAAAGAGATTCACATCCCTGGATTTTTTAAAAAAAATCCTTCCAACTTTACCTAGGCATGTTTCTGTCAAGCGTCAGTAGGGAGGCCGCCAACTTGTCCTCTAGAAGGTTGTTGATGACGTGTTCCACGTTGTAGTTGTACTCCTCCAAGCAGGCCAGGACAAAGCCTTCTCCAAGGTCAGGGAGCAGATCCTTCACTTGAGAGATCAGGGAATCCAGCTCTACTCCAGAGACAGGGGCTACAGGAGCTGCAGCTGCTCCAGCACACTGGGCAGATCAAATCAATAAGCCATGTTACATACACCAAGAGGATGAAAAAGTCCAACCGAGAAACACCCCCAAATACATCTAAATCAAATGCAGCAACCATCCGTTAACCCAAATTCTGATTTTCTGTCCCACTGCAAACCAGCGTCTATCCCTGGATGGACTTTTTTGCTCCGCAAGGTTAACAGAACGGAATAACAGAGTTGGAAGTGCAAGCCTCTGCCCAGGCAGCAGACCCTACACCGCTTCAGAGAAATGGTTTATCAACATCTTCTTAAAAACTTCCACTGTTGGAGCATCCACAATTTGTGGAGGCAAGGAGTTCCACTGATTAATTGTTCTCACTGTAAGGAAGTTTCTCCTTAGTTCTAAGTTGCTTCTCTCCTTGATTAGTTTCCACCCATTGCTTCTTGTCCTGCACTCAGGTGCTTTGGAGAATAGCTTGACTCCCTCTTCTTTGGGGCAGCCCCTGAGATATTGGAAGACTGCTCTCATGTCTCCCCTAGTCCTTCTCTTCATTAAACTAGACATACCCAGTTCCTGCAACCGTTCTTCCTATGTTTTAGCCTCCAGTCCCCTAATCCTCTTGGTTGCTCTTCTCTGCACTCTTTCTAGAGTCTCCACATCTTTTTTACATCGTGGCGACCAAAACTGGATGCCGTATTCCAAGTGGGGCCTTACCACGGCATCATAAAGTGGTATTAACACTTCACATGATCTTGATTCTATCCCTCTCTTGATGCAGCTTAGAACTGTGTTGGCTTTTTTGGCAGCTGCTTATGGTAGATGCCCTCAGGAAGAAGGCAAGCGTTATTTTCTCTTAAGATCCACACAAACTTTCGGATATATTTTAAGCCTCCCTCTCCTCTGTCCTGGCACCTTGCTTGAAATGGCCCTTCTCAGTTGGCCAATGGTTGACCTAGATAGGTCTCCTCCCTAGGAGAAAGGCCTAAATCGGCCATCTTTGTTGCAGGCTGAGGCTCTGCTCCAAACACTTACCTCCAGGCGATCCTGTTCCTCAAAGTGTTCCATTCGCTCTGAGGCATCGGGGACTGTAACGGCCCCAGTTGCGGTTTCAGGGAGGGGTGGATCTTGAATTGTTTTTCTCCTTCTATCTATTTTGTCCCAGGCACTTTCCACAGCTTGCAAAATGTAAGACGTTCGCGTTTCGTCTCTGTCCCATGGTGTCAAGGGCAGATTCCTGATTCTCCATACACAACAGAACATCCAATAGCAATAGCGCTTAGACTTATTGTTGTGGCCCACCAGCAGAGCTGGCAGCAGATTCGGACAGTGAGAAGGTTGGGGAGGAACATGGGCCAGTCCTGGAGTCTGGGGAAGGCTCGGATGAGGGCTCTGCGTCAGAGGCAGAGAGGGGGCCAGGGCCGTTTAACAATTGTCAGCTGCCTTCGGAATCGGACATCAGTGAGGCAGAAGAACAGCTGGAGCCTGTTCCCGATGTGTGCATGCACAGAGCTGCCAGGAGAAGGGAACAGCTAAAGAACAAGGGTCGACTTGGGAGTAAGGCTACAAGTGGACGATGAATGGACCCTCCCAGAGAGAGTAAAAGAGGAGCGAAAGGGGAGTGGAGTTTGCAGGAGACAACTAGTCCGCTTAATTGGTTCGTGTCTCCTTGCCAAGTTTTGAAGATATCGGCCTGGCAGCTCTCCAAGCCAGATAAGGTCCGTGACTGTAAATTCTCCCTTGAAAGACTTTGCTGGATGTGAATGAGAGGAGTTCACAGCAACTTAATAAAAAGGGGATTTTGTCCGGACAAGGAGTCTGCTTCGTGGTTTGGGGAAGCCTAAGTCAGAATAGTTATAGACCGCTTCATCTGCTTTTACAGCCGTCTCTAAGCGGTTTACAGAGTCAGCCTATCACCCCCGACAATCTGGGTCTCCTCATTTTACCCCCCTTGGAAGGATGGAAGACTGAGTCAACCTTGAGCCGGTCAGGATCGAACTCCTGACACTGGGCAAGAGTTTGCCTGCAATGCTGCATTTTAACCACTGCCCCCACCGGGGCTTAAATAGTAGCTCTGTTGCTACAGGTAGTTCTCAATTTACAACAGTTTGTTTAGTGACCGAAGTTATAACAGCACAAAGGAGACTGATGACCATTTTTTCATACTTAGGACCAGTGCGGCATCGTGCCCCATGGTCACGTGATGAAAATGGACAGAACTCAAGCGTTCACATCGGTGCCAAAGGATACAGCCCTGAAGAGGCTTGTTGGAGGAGGCTGACATCATCTGCCAGAGGGAACAGCTCATCGTAATCTCGGAGAAACCTGAAAACAGAGAGAGGCAAATTTATAAGGAAGAGCAGAGTAACAGAATAACAAAGTTGGAAGGGACCTTGGAGGTCTTCTAGTCCAACCCCCTGCTTAGGCAGTAAACCCTACACCACTTCAGACAAAGAGTTATCCAACCTCTTCTTAAAAACTTCCAGTGTTGGAGCATTCACAACTTCTGGAGGCAAGTTGTTCCACTGATTAGGAAATTTCTCCTTAGTTCTAAGTTGCTTCTCTCCTTGATTAGTTTCCACCCGTTGCTTCTTGTCCTGCCTTCAGGTGCTTTGGAGAAGAGCTTGACTCCCTTTTCTTTGGGGCAGCCCCTGAGATACTGGAAGACTGCTATCATGTCTCCCCTAGTCCTTCTTTTCATCAAAGTAGACACACCCAGTTCCTGCAACCGTTCTTCATATATTTTAGCTTCCAGCCCCCTAATCATTTTGTTTGCTCTTCTCTGCACTCTTTCTAGAGTCTCCACATCCTTCTTACATTGTGGCGACCAAAACTGGATGCCTTAGTAACTTTCCATCCGTTGCTTCTTGTCCTGCCTTCAGGTGCTTTGGAGAATAGCTTGGCTCCCCTCTTCTTAGTGTCAACCCCTCAAATACTGGAACGCTGCATTCATGGCCCCCGTCCCCACATCCTCAGTCCTTCTTTTCATTAATCTAGACCAGGGGTCAGCAACCTTAAGCACTCAAAGAGCCATTTGGACCCGTTTCCCACAGAAAAGAAAACACTGGGAGCCACAAAACCCTTCCCGTGCCTGAATTATTCCTTGAGTGGCCACAAAACTAGCATAGGGAGTCGAATTAAATGTTCTGTTTTCTTCTGAAATTTTTCTTTTCTTGGATTTAACCATGGTTGGCCTACCGGGAGTTGCATCATGTGTCGGCAGGCATCACACATTGGCAGTTGTAATATTTTGAGCGACAGGGAGCCGCAGCAGAGGGATGATAGAGCCACATGCGGCTCCAGAGCCCCGGGTTGCTGATTCCTGATCTAGACATACCCAGTTCCTGCAACCTCCAAATATGTTTTAGCCTCCAGGTCTCTAAAAGAGGACAAGCTCTCTGACTACTGACCGGAGAGAATGGACCCAAATGTTTGAAGATGTCCGAACAAGGGCTGTGGGTTCACACAAACTGATTTAATTCAGCCAAGGAGCCAGCATAAGGCACCTTGCAAAGCCATGCTAAACTTGCTTAGTGTTCAGCTTAATTTGCCGGCCTTTTTGGGTGGAGTGTGGCTCCTTATGTTTTATGAACCCAGCCTACCATTGCATAAATTTAAGAAAGGGATTAATTTGATTAAGGATATGGCATATTACAGGGCCGTATTCATCTCCCGAGACCAAAAGGGCGGCAAGGCAGAAAATTTTACAGATTAACAATGTTCCAGAGTTGCGCCTGGGTCTCTCACCTCGTCTCCTGAAGCACGGAGGTGAAAATCTGCAGGAACTCTTCAATGTAGGCCTGGATGTTGTCACAGCTGTAAGAACAAGGTTAATCGTGGCAGGTGATCCGTGAAAATGACACAGGCAGAGAATCCACGTTTACCTACTTCTAATGCTTTAAGGAAAAGGTAAAGGTTCCCCTCGTACATCTGTGCTAGTCGTTCCTGACTCTAGGGGGCGGTGCTCCTCTCCGTTTCAAAGCCGAAGAGCCAGCGCTGTCGGAAGACGTCTCCGTGGTCATGTGGCCGGCATGACTCAATGCCAAAGGCGCACGGAACGCTGTTCCCTTCCCACCAAAGCTGGTCCCTATTTTTCCACTTGCATTTTTTAAATTGCTTTCGAACTGCTAGGTTGGCAGAAGCTGGGACAAGTCACGGGAGCTCACCCCGTTACACAGCACCAGGGATTCGAACCGCTGAACTGCTGACCTTTCGATCGACAAGCTCAGCGTCTTAGCCACTGAGCTGCTTGTGCTGAATCAGGCTAATCTGCTGAAGCTGACCAGGCTGTTTGCTAAGGACACCAGCCCGTGGAGCTATCAGCGGAGTCGGAAAGTGAGGAGGTTGGGGTGGAACATGGGCAAGTCCTGGAGTCTGGGAAAGGCCCGGACGAGGGCTCTGCGTCGGAGGCAGAAAGGGGGCCAGGGCCATCTGGGAGCAATGTGCAGACTCCGGAGCCTCCAGAGTCGGACAGCAGAGAGGCAGAGGAACAGGAGGAGCCTGTTCTTAATGCACACATGAGAAGAGCTGCCAGAAGGCAAGAGCAGCTAAAGGAAAAAGGACGACTTAGGAGTAAGGCCAGGAGATGATTGGCCCCTCCCATAAGGCTTAAAAGAGCAGCAAAGGCTCTTGGGCTCTTTGTAGGAAAGCAATGTTGCTAACTCTGTTTTCCAGTCGGCATCTCTTGTTTCTGAACTTCGTGGGGCTTTGCCAAGAAAAGCCTTTGGCACAGTGGCAAAGAAGATAAAGGTTTGAGATAAGCCCGAAGGACTTTTTTTGAAGGACTTGTTTTGGAATTAATTTGGACTAAGCTGGGAATGAAGTCATTCTCAGCTGTTATAATAAAATAGTTTTGTTTGAGACTAATTGTGTCCTGTATTGACGCAGTCAGCCTGGGTCACAACAATGAATACCGATGGATGCTGGTAGGCAGAGGATGATTTTTTTTTTCTTCTTATTTTCCTCCCCCCCAAAATAAGGTGTGTCTTATACTCTGAAAAATATGGTACCTGTTTTCCAAAATGGGCTGAAGGCACAGCTGGTGGATCACCATGTGAAACATCTCCACCATCTTCTTCCGAGAATGAGACAGTCTCCTCCATAAATCCGACAGTACTCTAAAAGGGCAGAAAGAGACTCTAGAGATGGTCATGGACATGACGACGAGACCTTCGCGGCTTTCAAAGGCAGGAGAACCTGATCCAAATGTGTGCCCACCGACCAAAAATACCCAGCTGTGTTATGACCTGTCAGCGGCCCGTGCAGCTGGTGGCTGAGTCAGAAAATGAGGAGGCTGGAGAAGATGTGGTGCCAGAGGCGGGGATTCAGCCAGGGCCTTCAGAACCTCCAGAAGCTTCCGTAAGTGAAGAGGAAGAAGAGGAGGAGCAGCCTCTTCTCGATGCACGGGCGTGCAGAGCTGCCGAAAGGCAGGAGTGGCTCCTCTGGAGGAGGTTTCCTCGAGAGTAAGGCTTGGGGCTAATTGGCCACTCCCTTGGCCTATTTAAGGAGGAACGCTGACTGAAGCAATTTGCAGGGAACAACTTCGTTCACTCTCCTTCGCGTCTTGATCTTAGTTCTCTTTATCAGTTTCCTGCAAATGGCTTCCGGGCTTTCTGCCAACCCTAGTAAGATTACGATTATTTATTCTTTGGATTCTTGTAGGCTGTTAAGAAAGTTAATGAACAGCCTTTGTCTGAAAAAGACTGATTTAATTTAGTAAACTAAGGTTTGTACGGACTTTGTGTGTGCTGTGTTCTTTGGGGTCCGTAACTGGGTCAGAACAAGCTGGCTCAAACAGATCCCCGGTACCCTTCAAAGCCGGTCAGAGAAAAAAGCGACAGGAAGGAAGGGAAAACGAGGCCGTCGCTCCAAACCACGGACCTGATATTTTCGTGGTGCCGTTTCTTGATAGCGGATTCCAGCTCGGGGATCACCAGCTCGTAAAAAGCAGCCAGCCTGCCAACACAAGGAACGAAAGAGTGAGTGATAAAAGCCACCTGAAAAAAAAGCACCTTTGGTTGCCCCGCCTTTAAAGGGACTCCTTTCAAAAAAAAAAAAAAGCTTTGGAAGGACATGTGGGAAATCCACAGCTTGGATCTTTTCTGAAGCGCGTTTCTTCTGCCGATACAAACCCACCCCGGCAGCCTAAATGAATACCTGAAACAGAAGTCGTGCTTCTGGAAAGTCTGGCAAGCCGAGGGAAAGACGTCGAGAAAGGCCCACAGGGTGATGCAGCTGTCGCACACGTAGAGGATAATATCTTTCAGCTCCTAGGAGGAGAGAAAGAAAAAAGAGGCATTCTCTGAATTTGGGTTCCAAATAGATGGGGGGGGGGGGGGGGGGGGGAAGAGGCTCCAAATCCCATCCTTGCAAGTTGTCATGTGTCTGGATAGCAATAGCAATAGACACTTAGACTTTTTTTTTTAATTAGATTTATATGCTGCCCTTCTCCGGAGACTCAGGGCGGCTTATAATGTGTTAAGCAATAGCCTTCATATTTTGTATATATTTATACAAAGTCAGCTTATTGCCCCCACAAACTGGATCCTCAATTGACCTACCTTAGAAAGGATGGAAGGCTGAGCCTGGGGAGATTCGAACTTACAGTAATTGCAGACAGCTGAGGGTTAATAACAGACTTCAGCCTGCTGAGCTATCCAGGTTCCTACTTATATACCGCTTCGCGGCAAATCCTCTCCCCCGAGCCTATCATCGGCTTCTGTGCATCGTTCTGACGTGCGCTGGGACCGATGCCCCTTTTGCAAAATCTTTCAATCAATCTGCCCTATGGGGTAGGACGATTGACTGCAAGACAATCCAACCGGTCAGTCCTAGAGGAGATCAACCCTGAGTGCTCTTTAGAAGGCCAGATCCTGAAGGGGAAACTCAAATGTGTTTTAGTCCTGGCTGTGCACCGCCCTGAGTCCACTGGGAGAAGGGCGGTATACAAATTGAATAAAATAAATAAATACATACATACATACATACATACATACTTTGGCTACCTAATGAGAAGGAAGGACTCCCTGGAGAAGAGCCTAATGCTGGGAATGATTGAGGGCAAAAGAAGAAGGGGACGGCAGAGAACGAGGTGGCTGGATGGAGTCACTGAAGCAGTTGGCGTGAGCTTCAATGGTCTCCAGGGGATGGTAGAGGAAGGTTGTCCATGGGGTCGCAATAGGTCGGACACGATTTCTCAACTAAAACAATTTTTCTTTCTTTCTTTCTTTCTTTCTCTTTCTCTTTCTTTCTTTCTTTCTTTCTTTCTTTCTTTCTTTCTTTCTTTCTTTCTTTCTTTCTATTTCTTTTTAATTTGATTTATATGCCGCCCTTCTCTGGAGACTCAGGGCGGCTATCAATGCGTTAAGCAATAGCCTTCATACTTTAGTATATTTATACAAAGTCAGCTTATTGCCCCCACAAACTGGGTCTTCAATTTACCCACCTTAGAAAGGATGGAAGGCTCAGTCAACCTTGAGCCTGGGGAGATTCGAACTTACAATAATTATAGACAGCTGAATGTTAATTGCTGCCTTTAGTAGGAGGCATTAGCCCCCTACGCTACTCAGGCTCTTTGAGTGATCAGAGCCACAAGTGGGCAGAGGCCAGAATGGTTGAAGAAAAAAAAGCCTGGCCAAGCACATGCGATGGGGAGAAAATGCCTCACCCAGTCACGGGACGGACAAGAGGAAGAATGACAAGTTGGGAGCGACGTAGGCAGGCTGAAGGGAAAGGGTTTGAGATGGGGGGGTGGGGAAGGGGGAGAGGAAGGTGGCCTCCCTGCCATTGGCCGGTCCTCACCTGCAAAGGTAGCCCCTTTGGAGTCATCCTCACCCTTTCCTCCAGCTTCTGTGGACTGGCTGAAGCCTCTTCGCCTTGCAAGCCACAGGCATGCAAGATGTTGCTGAAAACCTGGAAGACAAAGGACAGACAGGTAACGGCAGAAGAGGATGTTGGCAGAGCGCATTGAGGGTTGAAACTGTGGGATCCTGGGTGCTCTCTGAGCTTGGCTCTTTTCTTGCAAATGTTTCATTACCCTACTAGGTAACATCCATCAGTGAGAAGAGGAGGAGGGGGAGGAGGAGGAGGAAGAGGAATAATGGTATAGGGTCTTCTGCCTGAGCAGGAAAATGGACTAGAAGATCTCCAAGGAGAAGGTTGGAAGAAGACTGTCCAACTCTGTTATTCCGTAGATCTTCCAATTTTGTTATTGTATATTCTGGGGGGGAAAAGAGGAGGAGGAAAAAGAAGGAGGAGGAGAAGGAGAAGAAGAGAGAAGGGAGGAGAAGAAGAGGAGAAGGAGAAGAAAAAAGGAGGAGGAGGAGGAGGAAGGGGTGGGAGGAGGAGGAAGAAGAGGAGAAGAAAGGAGGAGGAGGAGAAAGGAGAAGGAGAAGAAGAGGAGGAGGAGGAGGAGAGGAGGAGGAGGAAGAGGAGGAGAAGAAAGGAGGAGAAGGAGGAGGAGGAGGAAGGGATGGGAGGAGGAGAAGAAGAAGAAGAAGGAGAAGGAGAAGAAGAAAGGAAGAGGAGGAGGAGGAAGGGGTGGGAGGAGGAGGAAGAAGAGGAGGAGGAGAAGAAGAAAGGAGGAGAAGGAGAAGAGGAGGAGGAAGAAGAGGAGGAGGAGGAGGAGGAGGAGAAGGAGAAGGAGAAGGAGAAGGAGAAGGAGAAGAAGAAAGGACAACCACAACAACAACAGGTATTATATATTGTCTCTGAGTAGCTCTCAAATATCCCCAGAGAAGCAAACCAACCTGAAGAATTGTAGGCATGGTTTCATCCAAATCACTGAAGTAATTTGACTGTTGGGTAAAGATGTTTCCTGTGGACAGGGCAGAGAGGCAAAGGAGAGAGAGAGAGAGAAAAAAGGCTAGTTAAACATTCAAAGGTTCCACATTAGCTATGATCCGAAGTGGTTTCAGGGAAACAAGGAATACCGAATACATATTCTGCAGAAGTATAACCGCTCAGAGCTGAAGCAGCTTCTTGGATGAGAAGCAAAACGCTTTCAAAAGAAAAAACCAAACAGTCCAGTTGCCTCTTGAAAAAGAAAAATGGAACCACCATGACTGAGAATCTCCACAGACATCTGGATTCTGTTGTGTGAAGCCAGTCAAGAGTTGCTTAAAGGTAAAAAGTGAAGGTTCCCCTCGCACATACGTGCTAGTCATTCCCGACTCTAGGGGGCGGTGCTCATCTCCGTTTCAAAGCCGAAGAACCAGCGCTGTCCGAAGAACATCTCCGTGGTCATGTGGCCGGCATGACTCACCGCGAAAGGCGCCCGGAACGCTGTTCCCTTCCCACCAAAGGCGGTCCCTATTTTTCTACTTGCATTTTTTTTACGTGCTTTCGAACTGCTAGGTTGGCAGAAGCTGGGACAAGTCACGGGAGCTCACCCCGTTACGCGGCACCAGGGATTCGAACCGCTGAACTGCCGACCTTTTGATCGACAAGCTGAGCATCTTAGCCACTGAGCCACCGCGTCCCTTTCAGAGTTTCTTACTCACTAGCAATTGAGCACAATCCCTCTTTAGCTGTGGCGAGCGAAGAGGCTGCTGCCTGGGGCAAGCATTCTGGGCAAAGGTGTCAAAATTGAATCCGGCCAAGTCATGAGTTTGAACCCGTGAAATTTCGTGGGTGGCCTCTACTCGGAAATGGGACTGGTTGGTCCAAGGTCAAATGTCCACCGATTTGGAGCCAGGGGCTTTTGGCCAAACGCATCGGTTAATGGGGAGAATTCAAGGAAGGAATGTGGATTTAATTGAGCGACTCATACCGAGATCTAGGCTTGCATTTCAGAAACAAAACAAAGCGAAATTAAGAGACGGATCGGTTTTTCAAGATTGGCAGCAGGTCGGCATTTTGAACATAGCAAAATTGCTCTTTTTAAGTTTCTCGGGCTTGTTTGCGGGCCAGCGCGTTGAGGAAGGAACCGCCTAAGCCTGCAGGCGGCCCGAGAGAGATTAGAAGCAGACTTCCAAAAAATGAGCAACGTTATCCGATGTTCGACGCATGACTGAACAAATTTTTGAGAGCGGTGCCTTTGAAATTAATTCTCTTTTTTGAAAATCGTTTCAAGGTAGGGAGCCAAACAAATCATTGAAGAGACTAAGGTTAGAATAGAATAGAATAACAGAGGTAGAAGGGACCTTGGAGGTCTTCTAGTCCAACCCCATGCTTAGGCAGGAAACCCTACACCACTTCAGACAAATGGTTATCCAACATCTTCTTCAAAACTTCCAGTGTTGGAGCATTCACAACTTCTGGAGGCAAGGAGTTCCACTGATCGATTGTTCTCACTGTCAGGAAATTTCTCCTTAGTTTTAAATTGCTTCTCTCCTTGATTAGTTTCCACCTGTTGCTTCTTGTCCTGCCCTCAGGTGCTTTGGAGAAGAGCTTGACTCCTTCTTCTTTGGGGCAGCCCCTGAGATATTGGAAGATTGCATGTCTCCCCTAGTCCTTCTTTTCATCAAACTAGACATCCCCAGTTCCTGCAACCGTTCTTCATATGTTTTTGCCTCCAGTCCCCTAATCCTCTTCCTTGCTCTTCTCTGCACTCTTTCTAGAGTCTCCACATCTTTTTTACATCGTGGCGACCAAAACTGGGTGCAGTATGCCAAGTGTGGCCTTACCAAGGCATGATAAAGTGGTATTAACACTTCATGTGATCTTGATTCTCTCCCTCTGTTGATGCAGCCCAGAACTGTGTTGGCTTTTTTGGCAGCTGCTGCACACGGCTGGCTCCTATTGAATGGCTGCCCACTAGGACTCCAAGATCCCTCTCTACTATTGAGCAAGGTAGCACCTATACGGTACCTGTGCATTTTAGTTTTTCTTCCCTAAAGGAAAATTTTTTTCACCACTGAATTTCATTTTGTTAGATTGCTCCTTTAGTTCAGGAAGTGATATCCAAATATTCAGTCTCGCTGAACTGAATATTCATGCATTCTGCTGAGCGATATGGTGTTTTTTTTTAATGATAGCTGAGTTTAATTTTCATCAGGATATTCCAGAAGGTGTACAAAATCCTTATTAAACTAAGCAAATATTCGCTGGGCCAATGTATTCCAGGCAAGAAGCTGCCTTCCATGATCAGCACAGATAGGTACATTAAAAAAAAATGTAATTACGCTCTTTTTAAAATCATCTCGAGATAGGGACCCAAATAAATAATTGAAAAAGAGTCAGGTAAGCGACTTTAATTCAGTGAGGGATATCAAGTAAGCAGTCATGCTACTAAGCTGCAGGGTTTTGGGGTTGGTTTTTTTTTAACGGTGACTGGAGTTTAATTTTTATTAGAAGATTCCAGAAGGTGTACAAAAATATTAAACCGAGCAAACATTCACTGTGCCAACCTATTCAAGATGAGCTTTCGGGGATCCGTACAGATCACGTACATAAAAACGTAATTACGTTCTACTTGGCGGGACAGCTCAGATTGACACTAACCCAGGTGGGATTCAGCCGTTTCGGATCAGTTTGAGCAAACCGGTTGTTAAAATTCTGCCCAGTTTGGTGAACTGGCTAATCGCACCATTGGCTGGCCCCACCCCTTCCTTTTTGGGGGAGCTGATTTTTGGCCCAAAACACAGCCGAAAATAACACAGAAAATGGCCTGAAAACGGCTGAAAATGGACCAAAAACAGCCCGAAAAATGGTTAAAACCTGCTTTTGTTTCATTTTCAGCACAGCTTAATGATTAGCACTCAAAAAAAAAAAATCTGCCTCCCAGCAATTTGCCTGCTTGCAGGAGGCCCATGTGGCAATAGCCTGGAAGAGCCTGGTGGCGCAGGAGACTAAAGCCTGTTATTAACATTCAGCTGCCTGCAATTACTGTAAGTTCGAATCTCACCAGGCTCAAGGTTGACTCAGCCTTCCATCCTTTCTAAGGTAAGTCAATTGAGGACCCAGTTTGTGGGGGCAATAAGCTGACTTTGTATAAAATATACAAAAGTATGAAGGCCATTGCTTAACGCATTGTAAGCCGCCCTGAGTCTCCAGAGAAGGGCGGCATATAAATCAAATTAAAAAAAAAATAGGCAATGGCAATCCCTGCAGCTTGAAACAGCCGAGGGTCGGGAAGCCAATCCAATCAGCAATCAACTGCTTGTGCTAATCAGGCTGTGCTGAAGCTGAAACAGGCTGTTTGCTGCAAGGAGGTTAATTGCTGGGAGGCAGAGGTGGGCGGGGCTACATTCTGTGTATAAGACGCACCCAAATTTTCACCCTCTTTTAGGGGAGGAAAAAGTGCGTCTTATACTCTGAAAAATACGGTAATACATCTAGTATCTTTCTGATAGATGAGATCTTGTTTGAAGAGATGCTTCTCCCTCCCTTTCTCCCTTTCGCCCTTGTCTCTCCCCCATCCTGTGAACTAACCAATCATCTTTTGGAGTAGGGGGCCATTGCCTTTTCCAAACAGCACGCACAGATCCAAGATCTTGGGGATGTCGAATAAGAAGTTATTGTAAAGGACCTCTCCAAATACCGATGGTGTAATGAAATGATCCTGCAGGAGAGAGGGAAGGCGGGGGGGGGGGGGGGAGGGCAGAAGGAAGGGAAGAGAGAGATTGGAAGACGTTTATTGACAGCTGCCAAAATGGTCTCTATTGTAGTGATCGGTGCAGGACAATGTCTATTCAAGAGAAAAGAATATTTGCAGCTCAAGATTGAACTGAGGTCCTTGGTGCTCTCTGAACTTGGTGGTTTTCTTTCCAGACATTTCATTACCAAACTAGGTAACATCATCAGTGCAATGTTTTGCATTTGGAACAGATTTCTTTTCAGGTGGGGAGGGGGAGTAGAACTCCTTAGCATCAGAGGGCTGTTTGGAAAGTGAAACAGTATTTGCTGTGCGAGTAAGGAGAGAGCAGGAAGGAGCCTGGCCGTGGCTTAGCTCAAGTGTTCTGTATTAAAGTTGCTTCCTGCTGTGAAAGTAAAACTGGAAGTGAAACTCCTCTCCTCTGCTTGTGTTTTGCATTTGGAACAGATTTCTTTTCAGGAGGGGAGGGGGAATAGAACTGCTTAGCATCAGAGCGTGTTAATCATAATATAAGAAATACTAATGCTCTGATGGTCATTTCGAAAAATCCTTTCTTAGTGAGCACCTAGAAGCCAAGAGGAACATAGATGGCAAATTTCAAGTTTGTAGACTTTACGGTTCTGGAGATTTTGTGATTATGGCATCAGTGGGTTTTGCTTTTATATATATATAGATAGATTTGTATTTTTATTAGAAGATACATTATGAAGAAAATGAAGAGTTACACAAGGTAGAATTGTTCAATGTATGCAGTTTGTGGAAGGATGTTGCACAGAAATATTTGCACCCAGACGACACACCGCTTACGGAGATATGAAGTAAGTGTGTGTGTGTGTGTGTGTGTGTGTGTGTGTGTGTGTGTGTGTGTGTGTGTTTTCTTTCCTTTTCATAGGTTTTATGTGTATTTCTCTTTAGCCAGGTTCTTCCTACGTAAAACAGGATTTGGTTTACGTAGGAAGAACCTGGCTAAAGAGAAATATATATATATATTATTTATTAATTTATAATCGGACTTATACGCTGCCCTTTCTCCGCGAGGACTCAGGGCGGCTCACAACAATAAAACCAGTCCAGATTAAAATCCAGACACTAAAAACTAAAATTCCCATTAAAACCCCATTATATATGTATTAAATGGAAAATCAATAAAAAAAACTTTTTAAAAAAACCAGAAAGAAAGAAAGCTGCATTTACTTTGGATTCCTTGTGGGTGGACATGCGGAGGAAGGTTAGGAAAACGCTCCGGTGGAGACGCTTCTCCAGGTCTTTCACCTCAGCAGGGAGGTCCGTCCTGGTGTCGAATTTGCGGGGGGCGTAGCGCAGGTACGAATCCAGGCATTTCTGGAGCGACTCGTCAAAAATGACCTGTGGGGGAGAAAGCAAAGGTTTCCAGGGAATTTGGTTCAGGGAGAAGAAAAAAAAACAATTTCCATCTTGAATCTCCCTTCCTTCTTTCGTGTAGCCTTCCTGATTAATTGACTGGCGGGTGTGGGGGGAATTGTCAGGCCACCCCATCAGAGGTCTTCTCTCTTCCCTTTTTTCAACCACTGAGTAACTACATTAGAACCTTTGTTAAAAGGCTGCTAAACTATCCTAAAAAGGAGATCCTGGGTGCTGTCAAGAGTTGGCTTGTTTTCTCACAGACGTTTCATTACCAAACTGGGTAACGTCATCAGTGCTAGAAGGGAAGGGGGCAGAGAGGAGGGGGAGAATGATGATGACTGTGAGGACCTTGGTGCCCTCTGAGCTTGGTGGTTTTCTCACTGTTGTGGCCCCGTCCTCTGAGCCTATCCCATTGGAGGAAGGAAGCTCTGAGCAGGAGGAAGAGGAGCCAGCCAGATCTCCCAGCCCCCCCCCCCCCCCCCGGCACCGTCTCAGGTGCCAGCTGAAAGAGAGCCAAGTAGTGGGGAAACAGGTGTCTCAGATGAGAGTGAGGGAGAGACGTCATTCCTGGACGCACGCCAAAGAAGGCGAGATAAACGCTTACAGCAGCTGCGGAGACGCATGAGGGAATAGACCTGAGTCACTGGACTGGAGTCACAGGATCAATGAGTCACTGGACCACACCCAGAGCCTATATAAGACAGGAGGGTGGTTCATGATCGCTGTGACGAACAAAAACGCAATCTAGTAGTCTTTGGAGCTAAAAGAACGGATTTTGGCAAAGCTACGTAGGTGATTTTCTTTTTGTGAACTATTAAAGCCCTTGGCAGACGGTGTGCATATCGCTGCCAAGTTTGAGATAAGAACTGTGGAGTGTGCCAAGTGCTTCTTAACCCTCGACTGGCTGTGTTTTTGTGGGTCTCTGTAGGGGGGGGGACAGATCACTCACAGACATTTTCATTACCAACTGGCGTTGTCATGCCGGCCACATGACCACATGACCACGTCTTCGGACAGCGCTGGCTCTTTGGCTTTGAAACGGAGATGAGCACCGCCCCCTAGAGTCGGGAACGACTAGCACAGATGTGCGAGGGGAACCTTTACCTTTATTATTCTATCTGAAAATCCTCTTTTCTTTCTACCTTTTCTCATTTACAACGACGGCAACGGCAAAAACAGTACCTGGCACCAGAATTTATCATGCGGCAGAGCCAGGAGCCAATCCAGATCCCCCGCGATAAATCTGGCTCGTTCGGAAAACTCCTCCACCAGGGCTGGATCTTCGGTGCTCGGGAGAGGCTTGTACACCACGAAAGAGCGATCGGTTTTATTTCGGGGATGCTGAAAGAGACAAAACGGGGTGGTGGATGGGTGGGAAGTCAAGAGCCCCCCAAGACAAAACGGTAGTCCTTGGTCTTGCTTTCTCCGGGGTTCTTGGAGAGCTTATCCGCCAAGGACCAGTTTGCGTGTCTGCGGGAAAATTTGGCCGGCTGTTTAAGCAGGAAATTGGTGTTTGGTCTTTTAGAGATGATGGGCATGCCTGCCTTTCAGCTTCATCCCAAAGGCCCTGCTGATTAGCATTTTAAGGTGACAGATTAAGGTGACAGAAGGGACCTTGTTGGTCATCTAGTCCAACCCCTCACCCAAACAGGAGACCCTACACCCTTTCTGACAGATGGCAATCCAATCCCTTCTTGAAAGCTTCCAGGGATGAAGCTCCCACAACTTCCGAAGGCAACTTCTGTTCAAAGGGTTGATGGTTCTCACTGTCAGGAAATCCCTCCTTATTTCTAGGTTGAATCTCCCCTTGTTCAACTTACAACGGTTTGCTTAGTGACCGCTCGAAGGTAGAACGGCACTGAAAAAAAAGGAACTTAGGACCGCTTTTCATACTTATGACCATGGTAGCGATCCGGTGATCAAAATTCAGACCCATGGCAACTGACTCAGATTTATGACAGTAGCAGCGTCCAGGGGTCATGTGATCTCCAGAAAAGTGAAGTCAATAGGGAAGCCGGATTCACTTAACGACCACGGTGAGAAAGGCTGTAATATGGAACAAAGCTCCCTTAAACAAATGTCTCATTTAACAACAGAAATGTTGGGATCAATTGTGGTCATAAATCAAGGATTATCTCCAGGGTCATGTGATCTCCGGACAAGCGAAGTCAATAGGGAAGCAGGATTCACTTAACGACTGCGGTGAGAAAGGCTACAATATGGGGCAAAACTCCCTTAAACAAATGTCTCATTTAACAACAGAAATGTTGGGATCAATTGAGGCCGTAAGTCGAGGACTACCTATGTTTATATCCAGGAAGGCCGCAACTCAGCTCCAACCCGAAAACCGAAGACTCATCTTCCATGATGGTTTACAAAGTGGCAGCGGAGGCTATAAATCCCTGCCCCTAGAAATACAGATGCCTATTTGTCCCTGTATTTTCTAACTTGACGCCGTGGCTTCTGCTCAGATGGTTTTGGCAGCTCCCCCAATTGATGGCAGTCACCTTATTGATGCCTCGGAGAGAGTCAACAGAAGGTAATTGCCGTTTAAATCAATGGGCTCTTCAGTCTGCAGCCTGAAAAATAACTTCGGTGAGACACTGGAGTGTTTTCCAGGCCTGTGAGCGGGACTTCACTTTTTCCTGCACCTCATCCAGCACAAATGCACATCGGAGCCAGAGAGGAGGGTGCTTTGCAGCTTGTCTTGTCCTGTTTTTTTAAAAACCATGGCTAAGGAGGAGCAAAGTGGATATTTATTTCACAGAATAACAAGAGTTGGGAGGGAACTTGGAGGTCCTCTAGTCTAACCCCCTGCTCGAGCAGGAATTCTATACTATTTCAGACAAATGGTTGCCCAACCTCTTCTTAAAAACCTCCAGTGATGGAGCACCCACAACTTCTGGTGGCAAGTTGTTCCCCTGGTTAATTGTTCTCACTGTCAGGAAATTCCTCCTTAGTTTTAAGCTGCTTCTCTCCTTGATGAGTTTCCACCCATGGCTTCTTGTCCTGCCCTCAGGGGCTTCGGAGAATAGCTTGACTCCCTCTACTTTGGGGCAGCCCCTGAGATATTGGAAGACTGCTCTCATGTCATCCCCTAGTCTTTTTTTTTCACTAGTCTAGACTAGACAGACAGACAAAGGTAGATCATAGAGAGGCAGATAGATAGATAGATAGATAGATAGATAGATAGATAGATAGATAGATGGATGGATGGATGGATGGATGGATGGGTGGGTGGGTGGGTGGGTGGGTGGGTGGGTGGTTGGGATGATAAATGATAGATGGATAGAAAGATAGATTAGTTAGATAGATAAATAGATGGATGGATGGGTGGGTGGGTGGGTGGATGGATGGATGGATGGGATGATAAATGATAGATGGATAGAAAGATAGATTAGAGAGAGAGAGAGAGAGAGAGAGAGATGGGTTGATTAGATGATGGATGAATGGATAGGTAGGTAGGTGGATGGATGGATGGATTAGATGATAAATGATAGATGGAAAGAAAGAAAGAAAGAAAGAAAGAAAGAAAGAAAGAAAGAAAGAAAGAAAGAAAGAAAGAAGGGTGGGTGGGTGGATTAGATGATGGATGGATGGATGGATAGGTAGGTAGGAAGGTAGGTAGGTAGATGGATGGATGGATTAAATGATAAATGATAGATGGATAGAAAGATAGATGAGAGAGAGAGAGAGAGATGGGTGGGTGGGTGGGTGGATTAGATGATGGCTGGCTGGATAGGTAAGTAGGTAGGTGAAATCTCGCAGGTTCTGACAGGTTCTGAAGAACCGGTAGCGGAAAATTGGAGTAGTTTGGAGAACCGGCAAATACCTCCTTTGGCTGGCCCCCGAGTCAAGATTGCGCAACAGCCCCACTAAGCCTAAACCAGATCTAAAAAGCAATACGTTGAAATTTTTAAAAAAATCAGCTAATTGAAATAAAAAGAGAAAGTGAGCATGGTTAAGAGGATTACACCCCACTGTCATTGCAGCCACTTTAATCGCAAAGAGGCCCATGGTTAGAAGCCACCGAAAGGCCGAGCAACGGCTTTTAAACTCCGCTTACCAGCGCTGGTAAAGTTTTGATCTTCCCAGTCAGGGGATCTTTTTCTGTAAACTGGAGTTCATCCAGAGGCAAAGCTGGCATGGCTCCGGGCTCTTTTCGCCTGAAAAGACATATACACACCGCACAGGGTCACCTCAGGAACTCACAACCCAAAACCCATGTCGATCTCGGTAAAGGAACCACGCCTAGAGACTCCAAGCTGTTTTTGTACAAACAAAGAATGGGAGAGAAAAATAAAATTCTCAAGGAGTTTTGGCACGAAGCTTACAAAGCGGAAGGTCAACCACCACAGTAGAGCAGAGCAGAGCAAAATAGAGCGTAGATTAGTATAGTATTAGTATACCGTGTTTCCCCGAAAGTAAGACCCTGTCTTATATTTTTTTGAATCCTGAAATAAGCGCTTGGCCTTATTGCCATGTGCTCAAAAGCCCGATTGGGCTTATTATCAGGGGATGTCTCATTTTGGGGGAAGTAGGTAGTATAGCATAGCTTGTATTGTATTGTATTGTACAGTACTGTATTGTATTATTGTATTGTATTGTATTGTATGTATTAGTTGTGGGTGTGTATATGTGTGTATATGTTTTCTGAGGTTTTCGCGGGTGTTTGTATGTAGGTCTTTGGTTATTCGGGTCTTCTCCCGCGTAGAATTGGAAGTACCTTGGCGACGTTTCGACGAAGTCTCATTCGTCATCTTCAGGCTGGTGTTCTGGGCTTCATTGCTCCTGGAAGCACGAAGCCGAGAACACCAGCCTGAAGATGATGAATGAGACTTCGTCGAAACGTCGCCAAGACACTTCCAATTCTACGCAGGAGAAGACCCGAATAACCAAAGACCTACATATATATATATATATATATATATATATATATATACACACACACACACATATATCATACATCTTACATACATACAAATATACACACACGTGCACACACACACATACATACACACACATATTCAGGATAGCCGAGGACTATCCTGTATCTGGATTGACTTTTATATCCAAGGTAAAAAGTCGTCTCTCAGTCCAGGTGTTGCTCTGGCTGGCTCAGCTTCAGAGGAAGATGGGTACTGTAGTCCCTGCCTTCATTCATGGGAACTGTAGTCCTAGGAAGCCCTCCCCTTTTCTAACTGCCCCTTCAAAAGTTCATAATTTCATAATCCTCCCCTCCCTCCCCAGAGCGAGTAAACCACGTCACCTCTCCAACAGGTCTCCGCTTACACAACAACCCTGCAAGACGGACGAAGGAAGCGCCAGCTGGCATTCACACACATACACACACACCCCCTTAGCCCCGCCCGGACCACGCCCTCTCCCGTAACCAACCAATCCCCTTCCTGAGCAGTGACGTCACCGCGCAGCTCAGCCACGTCGCGTCACGGCAGGCCCCGCCCTACATCCGGGTCTTCTGCCTCCAGCTTCGTCTACCTACTACTCCAGGCCGAGTCCGGAGTCATGGGAACCGGGCCCGGGAGAGAGAGAGAAAGATAGGGACACGCTGGCCGCGCCACCCAGGCCCTCCGGACCCCTTTAGTTTTTTTTCCGCCGGTTCTCTTTTCTTCCCGCCGAGGCACTCGAAAAACACCCCGCAATTACCTGGCAACCCGCCTCGGTGATAACGTCCTGTCGGCCTCCCACTTCCGGTGCTGGGAAAAGCACTTCCGGGTCGAGAAGGCCGTCAGTCCGTTCCGAGGCGACCCCGGTTGCTTAGTTACGGGGGGAGCTTTTTTTTTCTTTCCCCGGGCCTATTTTATGATGATGATACAGTTGTTTTTCTTTTTTTTATTATTGATATTAACATTAATATTTATATTATTCTTATATTTATTTATTCGTATTGTTTATTATAAACTTTTATTCATTAAACATGAAACTCGGTCAACTGGACATTAAAAAATGCATCACAAATACCATTGACTGGTGCTAATGGTTGATATGGGTTGCTGCCAGTCTCCTGGGTATCAACTAAGTACCCTCTTAAGATATTATTATTATTATCATCATCATCATCATCTCTTTTATTCATTAAACATGAAACTCAGTCAATTGGACATTCAAAAATGCATCACAAATACCATAGACTGGTGCTAATGGTTGATCCGGGTTTATTGTTTTTATTATTATTATTATTATCATTATCATTATCATCTTTATTCATTAAACATGAAACTCGGTCAACTGGACATTCAAAAATGCATCACAAATACCATAGACTGGTGCTAATGGTTGATATGGGTTGCTGCCAGCCTCCTGGGTATCAATTAAGTACCCTCTTAAGATATCATCATCATCATCATCATCATCATCATCATCATCATCATCTCTTTTATTCATTAAACATGAAACTCAGTCAATTGGACATTCAAAAATGCATCACAAATACCATAGACTGGTGCTAATGGTTGATCCGGGTTTATTGTTTTTATTATTATTATCATTATCATTATCATTATCATCTTTATTCATTAAACATGAAACTCGGTCAACTGGACATTCCAAAATGCATCACAAATACTATTGACTGGTGTTAATGGTTGGTACAGGTTACTGCCAGTGTCCTAGGTATCAACCTATTATTATTATTATTATTATTATTATTATTATTATTATTATTATTATTATTATTATTATTGAAATGGCATGTGTTTTCCTGCTTGAGTAGGAGGCTGGACCTCCAAGGCCCCTTCCAACTCTCTTCTGTTCTAAAAACATTCTACTTTATTCAATCATGATTATTATTAGTGGCCAGGGCTGCGGTTCTTCCTGGCCCTTTTTCCTGGTGGGGTTGGGGAAGAAGGGACTACAAGACCCATTGTCCCCCGACCTTTCTTAACTTTCTTGATGCGTCAGTCCTCTTTTTCATTTTCAAAATTAAAAGCTAAAAATGAAACAGAATTTAAAGGCAAAAGAAGACAAAGCTATGTTTTTTTCCTTTAAATTAAAGAAAATAGTCATTGGGAGGGCAATAGACATGTAAGAATACAGATGAATGTCTGGAAATGTATATGTCAAGATATATCAATATATCAAGGTATATTGAATTTGTGAATGTAATATAGGTTTACTAAGTATATATATAGCTGTTTAGGAAGTAAAATGCTGTATACTTGATATACACTGCTCAAAAAAATAAATGGAACACAAGAAGAAGATATCCGAGATCTGAATGAATGAAATAGCTTTATTAAATACTTTGTTTGTAACATACAGTAGTTTTGTGTTCCCTTTAGTTGTTTGAGCAATGTATAAACTACTGTATGGAAAGAACAAAGTATTTAATAAGGCTATTTCATTCACTCAGATCTCGGATGTCTTCTGCTTGTGTTCCCTTTATTTTTTTGAGCAGTATATAATGAAATAGGAGATATGTAAATTTGTACACAGAGTAAGAAATATATTACTTATTAACTTGAATTTGATGCAAATGTTAGAAACCAGAGACGTTGAGCAATGCCCATTGTTTTACTTTTAAAACTAATAAAATATTTTAAAATAAAATAAAAATAAATAAATAAGTAAAAAAAGAATAGAGATGAGATCCTGGGAGTTTATATCAAAACTGTTCTTTATAGTGATATCTATACGAAATGCATTTCTACATATTGCAGTACGTAATATATAATAATTATAACATTTTATCTTGTATGTTGTAGATGTAGATGTACATTTATATGGACAGATAGATCGATCTACATACAACATCCATGTAGGTAAATATACAAATACATGCAGATACAGGATTACTAATTATATAATAAATAGCATTAGTTGAGCTACGTCAAACCATCTTTTCAAATAATCTCCTCTTCCTTTGTAAGTAGGCAAAACAATGAGATAAAAAAACAAAGTTACAGAGGGAAAAAAAAACAATGTTTCTGTCTCCCATATTTAAAACACACTTTGTGACTAAAGAGTCCCCAAACCAGAAAGTCAGGTTCACTCATTTCAACACTTTATTTATCTTTGGGCAGCATCAAAAGCAAATTCCCCACAGGAATTGTATATGTTCGAGTTTTATGCATCCTCTCCTTTTAAGAACATCTCTGGCTAAACTTGTTCACTCTGCTGGCTTAGTTTCTCTTTAATTCAAGCTGCTTGCTAGACATTTCTAATTACAATTTCCCCATTTCCAATTTCCCATCTAATTATCTCAATAAGTCATACGGATACCAATGTGGAGATAGCTGGTTTAATTTTCAATTTCAAGTAATCATTTAGTACTGAGGCTTCATATTCTCCAAGCTAAGCTGGCTTCTTCACCGTTTTTATACCGTCCTGACATAAAACACATATACAATGGGAAAACAAAGTTTTCTGGATGGATTAAAGTAATAATGAAAACATTAAAGCTAATTCACCACAAGATGCTAAAGCTAGGCTTAATCCTAAAGTTGCAGATCTAGTGACTGCCTTAATACTGGTACCTCTTCATTAATTTTGAACTTCAATTAGATTTTCTGAGGTTTACCTACAAACCCATCCCACTTGGCTATTTTATGATCCAGTGTAATGTGTGACACTTTAAAACATAATTTAACCAAGTGTGATGTGGAAATCCTAATTTTGTCTCACATGAATAGAAAAGGGGAAAAAAGTAATGAATAGTACAGGAAAACTCATTTTTAGTACTTCAGCATGGAGCAGGGTCTCGCTGAATGCAAAACTATAAAATGTATTATCCCATGAACAATCGAAAAGACAAGTATTTCTGCTCCTCTGAAGATTTATTGGTAGAGAAGATTGTGTTGCAAGTTAAACCTTAGTATATTAGAAAAAAGGATGAGTGTAAGTTTCCCTGTTGTTTGATACCCCAAAAACGCTTTTCCAAAAGGCAACTGGACTTTTCTTAGTTGCCTCCTTGAAGATGTTTTGCTTCTTACCCAAGAAGCTTCTTCAGTTCTATTGTTGGATATTTTGCATTCTGGACTTTGTCAAGAACATTGGTGTGCCTAAACTCGGGAAAGGACTGGTTGGTTGATTTGCCTCCCACTTTAAAAAAATCGGATCATTACTACCTTAAGGATACCTCTATCACATCTTCTAAATAATTTGATTCTCACTTAATTCTCACTTTTAGATAACATTGAACAGACAAGCCTTGATTGATTCCTTGATTGATCTGCTATTGTCACTGGTGTAGTTTCTTGTATCAGTCTATTGTACAAAAAACGCAAACATGATGGAGATTGTAGGGCATAAAAATGACCCTTGACCTTCTGTTATTTTATTATTTTTCAGGTTCCTAAAAGGTTGCCCTCTCAGAACTTACTAACGTCAGTGGGAGGTCTGGAATTCGAAAATGGTGAGGACATTTTGAGCGTTGAGCGTATGTGGAGTGTTGGGAAAGTTTTGAGAACTGAGGCCACATTGCCTTTGTGTGTGTGTGTGTGTGTGTGTGTGTGTGTGTGAAAAGCAGACCACAATCATCCTCTCTCATCATTCTGTGCTCTAAGACAGTGGCCCTCAAAGTTTGGGGCACCAGAGACTGGTTCCGTGGAGAGAGGTTTTTCCACGGATCGGAGGGGTCCTGGTTTCATTTGCTGCCTGCATCCCAAAGTCCCATTTGCCTGTTTGCGTGGACCGGTTTCTGGCATGTCACATGGTCAAGTGCCAGTCTACAGACCGGGGGTTGGAGACCCCTGCTCTAAGACAAACATGGTGGTATGGGTGTCTCCTCAATCCCGATCTGCTTTCCTGATCTCTCTCTCTATGAATTTCACACACTTTGTAGACTGATAATACTCATCTGTAGCATTGCTTTCTGCAGTGTGCAAACGAATAACTCTTGGCTGGAATTTTAAATGCAGTTGCTTGATCACTTTATGTTCCCCTTGACTTTTTGGTTACAGGTAAATTGTATTTTTTACATAATGACCAGTGGATTAATTTAACAACTCTGTCGTGTCTAGCTTTGTAATCAGTTTGTGTGGTTTTGCTGCATTCACATATTAAATGTGAAACAGTTTCGACTTTGTTGTTTGGATTGTCGGCAGTTTGGATTGTCGGTGGATTTTTGTGTCTTTGCTTTCATTGCATTAGTTTGTAGTGCTTGTTCTTGAGCATTATTATTATTATTATTAGTTAATCTGTAGTGAGATTCACAGTCTTTGAGGCTGGTTAATAGCTCAGCAGCTCGAGTCCTAACCAAGGACCTAGGAACTGTTAAGATATCGTCGGAGGATGTAAGCTGTTCCGAGTAAGGTGGTTTTTTGTAGAGTCAAAATGTTCAAGTCCAGTAAATTTAGAATTTCTAAATAGCAGGGTAGCCCTTTGGGTATTGCTCCAAGGGCTCCAATTACAATCGGAACAACACATGATTTCTTTTTCCATAGTCGCTCAACTTCGATTTGCAAGTCCCGGTACTTTGTGATTTTTTTCTTGCTGCTTATCTTCAATCCGTGCATCACCAGGTATTGCAATGTCAATGAACCATACTTTTTTCTCTTCAACTACCGTTATGTCAGGTGTGTTGTGGACCAAGTGCCTGTCAGTCTGAATCCTAAAGTCCCACAAGATCTTGAGTTTCTCATTCTCTAGAACTTTCTCAACCTGATGTTCCCAGTGGTTTTTGCTGTACTCAAATCCAAACTTCTGGCACAATTTCCAGTGAAATAATAATAATAATAATAATAATAATAATAATAATAATAATAATAATAATAATAATAATAATAATAATAATAATAATAATAATGATGATGATGATGTAATAATTTGAACCCCAGTGTGGCTAGCTTGCCCCAAGAAATGGCACAGAACCATTATATAATTGTTCCAAAAGAACGCTTAACCGAAAATTTTAGAAGAGAGATGTTCACGCATTTCATATTTGGGCACGAATGAGACTTGGCCAGAATTTTAATAGCGTTTAAATAAATGAACAGATAGGTTTTGGGAAGTTTTTAGGGCACGACAAATGGCAACTCTTGAGTTTGTTAGTCACGCTCCGCAGCGAATGCTTCAGATACTGCCTCGATGGGCCAAGCTTGACAGATATATGCCACCAGTCTTGGCTCTGTTTTAAGTGTTGGGAGAAACTTCCTGGCACAGCCGGCAACAGGGTACAAAGCAGCATTTTCCTTCCAAAGAATTGCCAAGAGCAGAAACACAGAACGGCAGATTTAAAGCCGGCATTTTATTCATGCATTATCTGCTAAAGAAAAGAGCCCTCCCCCGCTCTTCCTCCCACACACCGCACAAAAACATTCAAACTTTCTAGGCCATTTCAAGCGTCAGAAAAGTCCTCCAGACCCATTTCCATAATTTTAAGAGATAAATTTTATTTTCTGTCTGGTGCAGGAAGATGCTCTGTCTCTCCTGTTTTGGCCAACGTCGGCTGGAGTCAAAAGACGACCTCCGTTCCGGAATGCCACCATCGAAGTTGGCTCGTTACCTCCTGTTCCTCTTACTTTTATTTTCAAGGGAAATGACAAAAAGAAACCCTGGCAGAGCAGAAAAGTTGTGAGTCATTGTGAGGCTTTGTCCCTTTTTTTTTTCCTCCTCCTCCTTTCCACAAAGTAGGTCAGGGAACCTGGAAAGCATAAACAAATCAAACTGTACATTTCAACCGGCAAGCTAGGTTATAAAACAACACATTCAACAATGGCGGGGGACAAATTCCATGGAATTACAGAAGCTTTTCCATGGATAGCCGGGCTTTTGCCAGCCGGGGTGGGGGAGTCTAGAGGGAAACCATTGGCCAAAGGCAAAGATTGTTTTTGTTAAGGTTTCTTTTCCAGTGATCCCCAAGGGGAAGGAAATTAACAATGCCGCAGCTTTAGGGCTGCATAGTTTGTTGGTCCTTTTTCATTACACAGGTATGTGTGGTGGTGTGGGGGGGGGGGGGGTTGCATTCTCTGGCATGCCCCTGGCTTTGCAGTAAGACTGTACCAGTGGTGAATGGGTGTATATATGAATCAAAGGTGGGTTTTAGCAGGTTCTGTCCAGTTCTGGAGAACCGGTAGTGGAAATTTTGAGTAGTTTGGAGAACCGGCAAATACCACCTCTGACTGGCTCCGTCCCCATCTATTCTCTGCCTCCCGAGTCCCAGCTGACCGGGAGGAAATGGGGATTTTGCGGTAACCTTCCCCTACCATGTCCACCAAGCCACGCCCACAGAACCGGTAGTAAAAAAAAATTGAGACCCACACTGATATGAATACGTTCAAAAGAAAGCGATGGTAGGGAATATCCTGTGTAGCAAGAAGGGATTCCAATATTTGAACACACAAAGAAGAGGGAGGCAAGCTATTCTCCAAAGCCCCTGAAGGCAGGACAAGAAACAATGGATGGAAACTAACCCAAGGAGAGAAGCAATTGAGAACTAAGGAGAAACTTCCTGACAGTGAGAACAATTAACCAGTGGAACCACTTGCCTCCAGAAGTTGTAAATGCTCCAACACTGGAAGTTTTTAAGAAGAGGTTGGATAACCAATTGTCTGAAATGGTATAGGGCTTCCTGCCTGAGCAAGGGTTGGACTAGAAGACCTCCAAGGTCCCTTCCAACTCTGTTATCCTATTGTCCTGGGGATCACTTGTACCACTTCGTATAGCCTGCTAGGATTCGTTTTAATTATAGAGAACGGACAGCAGAAAAAAGACCTAGTGATCCATGGAGTCTCCCCTTTGAGTTTATTTTGGTTTTTTTTACTTTGTAATTAATTATTTTTAATGATCGCTTTTATATTTTATTACTTTTATTTTTAATTTTTGTCAGATGATGGGCATGCTCATGTAAACTCGGTGACAGACAATCGACCCTACTACCTCTGCTGGAATTTTCTTCTAAGCTTCCTCTAGTCTTTTTGCGAAGTCATACTTTCACAACGTTAGTTTTGAATTATACTTGGGGGGGGGATTGGCTTTAAAAACAATGACAATTTAAAAAAGCAGAAGGAACAAAGCAGAAAATACACACAATCTTGTGTAGTCCAATACCATGAGTGCTTTGGGGTTAGCAGATGAGCCACACAAGATGTCGTGGCATGGCGTGGCGTGGAATGGAAATTAGAATAGAATAGAATAGAATAGAATAGAGTAGAGTAGAGTAGAGTAGAGTAGAGTAGAGTAGAGTAGAGTAGAGTAGAGTAGAGTAGAGTAGAGTAGAGTAGAGTAGAGTAGAACGGAACGGAACGGAATTAGAATAGAGTAGAGTAGAGTAGAGTAGAGTAGAGTAGAATAGAATAGAATAGAATAGAATAGAATAGAATAGAATAGAATAGAATAGAATAGAATAGAATAGAATATAGAATAGAATAGAATAGAATAGAATAGAATAGAATAGAATAGAATAGAATAGAATAGAATAGAATAGAATAAAGAAAATATGGAATGGAATGGAATGGAATGGAATGGAATGGAATGGATTGGAATAGAATAGAATAGAATAGAATAGAATAGAATAGAATAGAATAGAATAGAATAGAATAGAATAGAATAGAATAGAATAAAGAAAATATGGAATGGAATGGAATAGAATTAGAATAGAATAGAATAGAATAGAATAGAATAGAATAGAATAGAATAGAATAGAATAGAATAGAATAGAATAGAATAGAATAGAATAGAATAAAGAAAATATGGAATGGAATGGAATGGAATGGAATGGAATGGAATGGAATGGAATGGAATGGAATGGAATGGAATAGAATAGAATAGAATAGAATAGAATAGAATAGAATAGAATAGAATAGAATAGAATAGAATAGAATAGAATAGAATTCTTTATTGGCCAAGTGTGATTGGACACATAAGGAATTTGTCTTTGGTGCATAGACTCTCAGTGTACATAAAAAGACAAGATACATTTCTCAAGAATCATAAGGTACAACACTTAATGATAGTCATAGGGTACAAATATGCAATCAAATCGAACTGGGAAACAATCAATATAAATTGTAAGGATACAAGCAGCAAAGTTACAGTCATACAGTCATTGGTAGGAGGAGACGGGTGATAGGAACGATGAGAAGATTAATGGTAGTGCAAACTTAGTGAATAGTTTGACAGTGTTGAGGGAGTTATTTATTTAGCAGAGTGATGGCGTTCGGGGAAAAAACTCTTCTTGTGTCTAGTGGACATATTCTCAAAATCCCAAATGTGCCAACCAGCAGAAAAGTACAAATACAGTAGCTTAAAAGCCTTACTTTTAACTTCTGAAAGAGTTTATTTTTTTTTTCTGAAGCTCCAATAGATACCACCCAATCCAGCAACCAGAACTTCCCTGCGCCTCACAAACGGGATGGTTCCTTAACCTTGTTTTGTTTCCTATCCAGCATGGCCATGTCTCTCTTTGCAGAAATGCTTTTAGCAGAATCAGAATTTTTGCTCCTCGGTGTGGGCTTTTTTTAAAAAAGTGTTTTGAAATCTGTTCTTGCAACGATTCGAGTCATCTTGGTGCAATCTGGGTTGTGTTTTCCTTCCTTGTTCCTTTCAGCCACTTTCTAAAGAGCGGTGAATTTTAAGAGTTCCCAGGTTACTCGTTGAACCCACACGTCAGGAAAGTGGGCAGGAAGGCTGAAAGGGCAAGTTGGCTCCTATCTCAACTGCTCCTTGGACCTGAAAATATTCGTCTGATTGTGTTATGCGACAGACTTCTTCGACAGTCGACAATTACTTCTATCTTGTAGAAAGAGCATCGCAACCAGGAATATTTGGTGTCTTAAGAATAGACAGAGTGGGCCATACAATTGCTAGAAAGATGAATGGGAAGGCTGTGTTTGATTTCGGAGTTCAAATCCTCTATTAATGTTGCCCAAATGTGACAGAGCTGCCATCAGCAAGATTCCCTCAATTGAGGGAGATGGACAGTTCATAAATGTAAAAACATAATTAAATTAAATTATGGTTGAGCTGGGGCAGTGGTGAAATCCAATTTTTGTTACTACTAGTTCTGTGGGCATGGCTTGGTGGGTGTGGTGTGGCTTGGTGGGCGGGGCAGGGGAAGGATACTGCAAAATCCCCATTCCCTCTCCACTCCAGGGGAAGGATACTGCAAAATCTCCATCCCCATCCCACTCCAGGGAAAGGATACTACAAAATCCCCATTCCCTCCCCATTCCTGGAGGAAAGATATTGCAAATTCCCCATTCCCTCCCCACTCTAGGGCCAGCTACAGGTGGCATTTGCCGTTTCTCCAAACTACTCAAAATTTCCGCTACCGGTTCTCCGAACTGCTCAAAAATGTCCACTACCAGTTCTCCAGAACCTGTCAGAACCTGCTGGATTTCACCCCTGAGCTGGGCCCGAAATTGTAAATACCGAAAATTGTTTGCATCATTGGAAGCTCTGTTATTGTGTTTTTCTTTTAAGACAAAAAATATTAACGTATGAGTTGTTTTTTTTTCTAAACTAAAACCTCAGTATTCAGATTAAATTGCTGTGTTGGCACTTTGTGATAAATAAGTGGGGTTTGGGTTACAGTTTTTTTTTTAAATGATTTATATGCCGCCCTTCTCCTGAGACTCACGGCGGCTTACAATGCGTTAAGCAAGAGCCTTCATACTTTTGTATATTTTATACAAAGTCAGCTTATTGCCCCCACAAACTGGGTCCTCAATTTACCTACCTTAGAAAGGATGGAAGGCTGAGTCAACCTTGAGCCTGGTGAGATTCGAACTTACAGTCATTGCAGGCAGCTAGTGTTAATCACAATGCTTTAGTCTGCTGAGCCACCAGGCCCTAGTTTGGGCACTCGGTCTCTAAAAGGTTCGCCATCACTGGTATAGGGCCACGAGCTTGCTCAGGGGGTTGCCTTCCAACTCGGTTATTCTATAGGGTACCTTGGCTGTGATACCTTCTTGACCGGGGATACAAATCGGTATTGGGTATATATTTAATAACGTACAGCTTATTTTGCTGAACTGTGGGATGTTTTGGTATTTTTTATTTTCTATTGTATATGATTTGTCTTTGTGAACTGCTGGGAATCCTTTCACACCGCAGCAGTCTGTAAATGGGATTAACAAATAAATAAAGCCAACATGAACCATGCAGTATAACAAGGGATAAGTTCCATCTTGCTCACATGCACCGAACTTGGGAGTAAACGCCAGCATTATTATTTTTTTTTGAATAAACCTTCAAAGGGAAATCAATTAGCAATCGAGTTAGGCATCAGATCAAAGAACAGGGACGGGCACTCCGTCAATCCAGGATAAAAAAAAAAATAGTAAATGTCATGTCAATTTCAAGTTGTGTTCAAGCATGTCCATGCAGTCTTCTTGGCAATGATGCAGAAATATTGTCGTCGGGGTGTTTTTTTGGGCTTCCCAGGCCTACCTTGGTATTTTCCGGAGGGTTCCCATCAACTTCTAACCAGCTCTGATCCCGTTTAATATCTCATCATCACCAATGAGAATCCGGTCGATGTTGCAATCTGCTGAGATTCAAAATAGGATAGCCATAATTTAAAAAAAAAAAAGCCTGGGAGAATAAAATGTTTATATAGATGCCATGGATAAATCCAAGAAAAGAAAAGTTTCAGAAGAAAACAGAACGTTTAATTCAACTACATATGCTAGTTTTGTGGCCGCTCAAGAAATAGTCAGGCACGGGAAGGGTTTTGTGGTGTTTTCTTTTCTGTGGGAAACGGCTCCAAATGGCTCTTTGAGTATTTAAGGTTGCAGACCCCTGTGCTAGTCGTTCCTGACTCTAGGGGGCGGTGCTCATCTCCGTTTCAAAGCCGAAGAGCCAGCGCTGTCCGAAGACGTCTCCGTGGTCATGTGCTTGGCATGACTCAACGCGAAAAGCGCCCGGAACGCTGTTCCCTTCCCACCAAAGGTGGTCCCTATTTTTCTACTTGCATTTTTTTTCGTGTTTTCGAACTTCTAGGTTTGCAGAAGCTGGGACAAGTCACGGGAGCTCACCCCGTTACGTGGCACTAGGGATTCGAACTGCTGAACTGCCGACCTTTCTGATCGACAAGCTCAGCGTCTTAGCCACTGAGCCACCGCATCCCTTTACATCTATACAGATGGCTCTGTATAGGTGGCCTTATTCTGCTCTCTTAGCATCCAGGGAACAGGAGAAACAGAATTCAGGAAAGGGACTTTCCTACATACAGCATC